>JAKSZT010054399.1:18437464-18471004 GCA_026826555.1 Tolypeutes matacus
GGGAGAGAGGGAAGGGGGGAACGGGGGAGGGGGTTATGCCTCGCAGGTGAGGCTAAGGCAAGGCTTGCAGCTTGCAGATGTGGCAAGGCCTGTGGCTTGCAGATACTGCATCTAGATTCCACTTCTAATTCTCTTTCTACTTCTACCACATCTGCAGTTACTTCCTCCAATGAAATCTTGAATTCCTCAAATTCATCCATGAAGGTTGGAATAAACTTCTTTCAAACACCTGTTAATATTGATATTTTGACCTCCTCCCATGAATTACAAATATTCTTAATGACATCTAGAGTAGTGAATTCTTTCCAGAATGTTTAATTTTGCCAGATCCATCAGATGAATCACTATCTCCAACATCTATAGCCTCTTATTATTTCTTAAATAATAAAACTTGAAAGTCAAAATGACTCCTTAATCCATGGGCTTCAGAATGGATGATGTGTTAGCAGGCATGAAAACAACATTAATCTCATTATACATCTCTGTCAGAGCTATAAGGTGACCAGGTCCATTGTCAATGAGCAGTACTATAGTATAGGGGATACTGAAAATGGATCTTCCTCATTCAACTTCCACTTATGAACACCCATTTCTCTGGAGAGCCAGAAGAATAGGTCACTTGGTCAGACCTTGAACTTTTACTTTGCAGGCCTATAATACTACTTAGACAGTGAATGAGAGGGGAGCCGATGTGGCTCAGTGGTTGAGCACTGGCTTCCCACATACAAGGCCCCAGGTTAAAACAAAACAAAACAAAAAAACTCCTCAGAGAGTGAATTAGAGGAACGAAGAGTTCAGCTGATGAGCACGTTATTTACTGAGGAAGTGGCACTGGGTTATGCAAATTAGCAAGGATCCTGCTTACAGAACTGGGGCATTGTTGTCTCCTCGGCAACATGCTCTGTTGTTCAGTCTCTGTCTCTGGTCAGTGAAGTCCCTGGACTGAACCCCGAGAGCAGAGAATCTAAGCTGGGTGTTCCTGAAATGGGCTAGGGTATGTGGTATCCTAGAACCCTGCTCTGTAACTTCCCTGTCATAGGAGCTAGGGCCCTCCCAATAGCCATGAGGACCTCACTCAGCAAAGCCCTGTAGACAGAATTGCCTGGTCTCTTCTAACACTTTTCCTTGTCTGCTCAATGTCCCCTCCCTTCTTACCTATTTTACCTTACTCCCACATTTCCCCTAGTCAATAAAAATGGATTTGAGCTCACATTAACCGGTCCCCTATCCAGCATATGTGTACACAGCCTTACCCACAAGAGGCCCTCGAGCCTCTAGAGCTCCACAACAGTTCTGCCAGGCAGCAGTTTTTGGCCTCTGGTTTGGGAGCTGCACAGAATACCCAGCTGTCTCATCTTGGAGGAGTGATCAAGGACCAGAATTGAAAGATAGTTCTTGACATTGGTCCAGTGGTAAATAACAGCATGGAACATTTACAAAGGACTTACTGGGTGTCCAACATCATCTAGACACTTTACAGATATTCTGTCATTTAACCCTCATGATAAACCTATTAGTTTGGTAATACCATTGCTACCATTTATCAGAGATGTAGACTAAATCCTGCTATTATAGTCACACATTCAGTTTTTAGAGGGGCAGAAACCCAGTCTATACCTACGACCCCTGATTTCATGATCTTCCCCAGCAGGCCCCAAGAATATGTAGGGTACAGCTTGGGAGATGCCACAGGAAGTTTGTTGCATGGGTTCATTAAGTGCAACAGGAGCAGGAAGGGAAGGGTTCTTGTGATCCTGGTTCTATTATCCCTAGGGAGGTCTGCCTGGCTTTCCCATAAACACTTGGCCTACCCAGGTGACTGATAATGAGTCTTGCAAGACCAGGCTGTTCTGAAACAAAGGGCCACGACATCCCATCTAGCTGCATAAGCTGAAGGAGGCCCCCAAACATCTTCCTCACATTTTTTTCTTGGCAGTTCCCTGACAGTGGTGGTTCTTTCTTCCATTTTACTGAACATGTATATATTCCACAATTAATAATGTATTTTTATAAATTCTTAAGTTTTCTTTGAATAGATCAAGGTATTTATTTTATGAAAATTTTTTAACTCTCAAGATGGCATGTGAGAATCATACTTTTTTATTAATACCACCAGAAACAACCAAATTAATGTCTCAAGGCAAAGGCATGTAGGTTGCTTATGGACACTTTTTGAAGAATGACAGAATTACATTTTTTAAAATGTGTGAAAAATTACATCTTTTCCTTAATTATATCTACATGACTTACCTATTAGAGGGAAAAAATTGTGTTAGAGACATACCTTGATATATATATACGATTATATGATTGTACCTAAATTAATTAGGTTGTGTGCTTTGGATTATATGATTGATTACGGACTTTATAAAAAGATGGAAAACAATCAAAACTGTGCTTTGTCCAGAGAAAGAAAAATCCTTGAGTTCCTGGTTGTAGCCATTTGGCAATTTGATGTAATTATGAATTCCAAAAATATAATTGGATCATGCTTGTAAACTGATCTCTTAATCTGGGCATGATTAAGTTATGATTAAGGCATTGACTGGGCCACTTCAGTAGGGCATTGAGCCCCACCCCTTGAGGGTGGGGAATCAAATATAAAAGGCATGGCAAGAACAGAGTTGAAGCAGTTTTTTGAGTTGCAGTTCTGAAGTTGGAGTTTTGATGTTGGAGTTTTGACGTTGGAGAGAAGGCCTCAGGAGAAGATATGCAAGCTGTTCACCTGAGAGTCTATAGCTGACCTTGTGGAGGAAACAGAGGAGCTAAGCCTGTAGAGAAATGCAGCCCCGGGAAGAGAGGAACCCAAGAAGCCTGAACCCTGGCAAACGTCGGCAGTTGTCTTGCTCCAACACATGGCAACGGACTTTGGTGAGAGAAGAAACTTATGCTTTATGGCCTGGTAACTGTGGACTTCTACCCCAAATAAATACCCTTTATAAAGACCAACCCATTTCTGGTATTTCACATTAGCTCCCCTTTGGCTGACTAAGACAGAATTTTGTACCGTGTGTGGAGTGGCTCTTTTGCAATTACCAAAACGTTGGAATGGTTTTATAAATGGGTAAGGGACATTTTTTGGAGGAGTTGTGAAATGCTTGATGGAAAAGGCCTAGATGGCTTTGAAGAAACTGTTGATAGTAATATGGACACTAAAGAGACTTTCTATGATGCCTTAGAAGTAAATGGTGAAACTATTATTGGAAACTGGAGGAAAGGCGATCCATGTTTTAAAGTTGCAGAGAACTTAGCAAGATTAACTCCTGGTGTTATATGGAAAACAGAATTTGAAAATGGTGAACTGGAGCATTTAGCTGAAGAACTTTCCAAGGTAAACTTGGACAATGTGGCTTGGCTTCTCCTTGCAGCTTATAGCAAAATACTAGATGAGTAAAATACACTAAGGACCGAACTTTTGGGAAAAAAAAAACAGAAACTGATTCGGAACTTCCAAGTTTCTGGAAATCAAATTCCCAGATGAAAATGCCCCATTTGAAGACTTTACTAAACTTGGAACTTGTAAATCAGAATTGAAGATGCAGTTATCTAGGAAAGACTTGTGGAAAGTCTTACTCTCTGATGGCTTGGACCCCTACTTCTTGCATGCTAAACCAACAACGTTTTTGAGAGAGCTGTGTGAACAAAACCACTGTCAGCTTGGACAAAAAAGGACATGGAAAGGAGAGATTGAAGGAGAAACAACTTTAAAAAGAAAACCATGGAAGCAGATATCTGGAATTAAGACATCTCCTTGGGCCAAGAGAGGAGCCCCACCCATGTGTACAGAGAGGGTGAGTTTGCCCCAGGAGTTGAAGAGTGTGGATATCCCCACCCAATGTTCAGGAAGAGTTTTGCTGCCCCAGGGTACAGGGAGGGTGGAGCACATTCCTCAAAGATTAGGGCAGTTAAGGTCAGCAGCCCATAGGTCTGAGAGGGGTGCTTCTGTCCCCCATGGATTAGAGAAGGCCAGGTGGTCAACTCATTGCTCTGAGAGGGTTGAACCTGTATGCCAAAGGTTAGGAAAGGCCAGGTGGTCAACTCATTGCTCTGAGAGGGTTGAACCTATATGCCAAAGGTTAGGGGGAATGTGTATTCACCTCACTGCACTAGGGGGGCTAAGACTCTAACCCAAAGATTGGGTAAGGTGTGGCAATCACCCCAACACTCTTGGAGGGTTAGGTCTGGAGCTTGGTTGACACCCAGATGCTTGATGAGGGTGGGACCAAGAAAATGGCCGTTGGGCAAGCCTGTGGAAAGGGTGGGTTCCCATGTGACCCCAAGGAGAAGAAACCATCGTTTTAAGAATGACTCTCAGACTTTGAAATCGAATGGAAGATGCCCTGCAGGTTTACTGAACTGTAGAGGATCCAAGACTCATGTTTAACATCCCAATTTCTCCTTATGATAATGAAAATGTTTATCTTTTGTCTTTCCATTTGTGTATTGGAAGCAGTTGAATGGTTTTGTAAGTTTCAGAGGTCTACAGCAGATGGGATTTTGCCTGAAGACAAACTGTATTTCTTTAAACTGCCTATGATATGATTTTGTACTTGAATTGTTACTGATTTAAGTTTTTTTGAGTATTGTAATGTATTTTTGGAATTCAGAGCATGGAATATAGCCGTCTGGCAATTTGATGTAATTATGAATTCCAAAAATATAATTGGATCATGCTTGTAAACTGATCTCTTAATCTGGGCATGATTAAGTTATGATTAAGGCATTGACTGGGCCACTTCAGTAGGGCATTGAGCCCCACCCCTTGAGGGTGGGGAATCAAATATAAAAGGCATGGCAAGAACAGAGTTGAAGCAGTTTTTTGAGTTGCAGTTCTGAAGTTGGAGTTTTGATGTTGGAGTTTTGATGTTGGAGAGAAGGCCTCAGGAGAAGAGATGCGAGCTGTTCACCTGAGAGTCTATAGCTGACCTTGTGGAGGAAACAGAGGAGCTAAGCCCAGAGAGAAATGCAGCCCCGGGAAGAGAGAACCCCAAGAAGCCTGAACCCTGGCAAACGTCGGCAGCTGTCCTGCTCCAACATGTGGCAATGGACTTCGGTGAGAGAAGAAACTTATGCTTTATGGCCTGGTAACTGTGGACTTCTACCCCAAATAAGTACCCTTTATAAAGACCAACCCATTTCTGGTATTTCACATTAGCTCCCCTTTGACTGACTAATACACTGGGTATGGTAATAGCTCACTCAATAAAGGCATGGATACATTAACTTTAACATCTATTTGGTGGTGAATATTGGAAAGAATTTTCACCAGGAGGAACATTTTGTAAATTCGTTATTAATCTGAAAATAGTTGTTTAATCTAACTGAGGAGAGAAGGGCAGGTTATTGGAATTACTCTTGGTTTATATTCCATAAGTAATAGTCAAAGGTATGCTTGTTTCATCTTAGCATCACAGGGTTTTGTTTTTCCGAAATTAATTTAGTAGAGTACAAAGGCAATAAAGAAATACATAAAGTAGACATATATAAACGAACTGGTAAATGTACACAGACAAATTAGATGAATGGCCTGAAGGAATAGTAAATCATAATTAAGCCAATAAGGAGGAGAAAGGAAGGGTAACTTAGATTGAAGTTCAGAGAAGAGGTTTCTGAGGAATTGTCATTTAATATGAGAATGTAGAAAAATGAGCATGAGGTAAAATGTCTGTGTAGAGATTGGGATAGGAATGAAAACTGCAAATATTGCTCAATGTACAGATAATATCAATGCCCCTTCGTGTTTATGTGGTTCTGAGAGGGTGTATCAAAGATCTCTGAATTTTTAAGAGCTATTGGCTGCTATTGGAGGCTTGAGGAAGATTATTGTTTATTTGTGTGGGGAAAGTTAATTTTTTCAGGTTAAAATAAGTTCAGTTTAGAGGTCTTTAATGCACACAGGCAGCAGAGTTTAAAGCTTAAAAATAAAATTCAGACAATAATTTTGAACACAGCATAAAAGAAGTCTGGCAAAAACGGAAGCAGTTAAAGAAATGCATAAGATTTCTAAGACAATGTATAGGAAAAGGAGAGAAGAGGGTTTAACATTTAGTTTTGAAGTGTTCCAATAATATTGCTTTAGAACTTCTTTGTGAGGACACTTGGCAAGAGTGACTAGAATAGTTTGAGGACAGTCAAGAGCTTCAGATATCAGAAAATCCTAAGAAAAACAAAGTTCCTCCCAAAGAAGTCATGGTCCAATTCTAGTTTAATTCCAAGCAAAAGTCAGACACACTGATTGGATTTAATTTTGAGATCACTGGTGACTTTTGTCATTTATTTATGGTGAAATCCTAAGTTATTTTAGAAATTCAGAGGGTGAGGGAATGTGAGAAAATGGTAAGTAAATGTTAAAGGCTCTCTAAATTTGATTGTGAAGAAGAATAAATGGGGCACGGCCTGAGAGAACATAGTTTCAGAGGTGGTTTTAGTTTTAAGATAGAAGAGAGTGTGCTTAAATCACGAGAGAATGGATGGAAAATATATGGAGCAGGTGCTGGTATAGGCGATTTAGTGTATATTCAATAATTCAAATTTACTGAGAAAGTAGAAAAGAAAGGGAACCATTTGTAGAAACTGGACAGCCAGGGGTAGAAATGATTCTTAACTTTAATTTTATTTTTCACAGAAGAGGAGGAATAATCAAAGGGTATGACCATATGAGTACATGTATATTTCCTAGCAATGAGTTGAGGTAGTTTGCCAAATTAATTAATTCATCTATGTAGTAGGAGGTGATCTCATTTTTTAAAATTGGAGGGACAAAGGTGAAAGAGATTCAAAAGGCATGGAGGTTTGACATATATATGGAACATGGAAAAATGGTTTCATTACCAAGACATAGTAGAATTTCCAGTGTGTGCAAAAGACAGTTGGTATTTCTATTTAGACCAGGATCAATATCCTATTCATGCACTGTATCAAATGATGCCATGGAATAGGCAGATATTTGGAGTCACTAGGGATTGCAGACTTATCAGAGGATGTGGTAAAAAAGTCAAAAGACACGATTTTGGTCTCAGAAAATACATGTTAAAATTAATAAGTGGGGTCTAAAATATGAGAAGTGCTGACTGTTGTTTACAAAGTGGCATCAATACACTGGAGATTCCTGTGTGGTAGGAGAAGCCTTTGGATACATTCCTCAGCATCATACCAAGGCAGCTTTAGCATCTCAACTTCATTTTGTGTAGGCCACCTTTTGGTCTATGTTTCAGCCAACCAAAGAGAGCCCTTTCTAATAGCTTAAAACACTGAATCCAAAATCTCTGCTTAGTTGGTCCATACAATAAATTTAGCCTGATACAACTTTATGTCTCTTCCACTATTATCCAACACCAATAATATCTTCTTCCACACATAGTCCTCTGAATTTGTTCTGTATAAAGTGGGAAAATCATGCAGTTCTGGAAAAACAAGAAATGGAGCCCCAGTGGGGACCTGCTCCCAGGAAAGGTGGCCTTGGTGTCCAGGACACAGAGACATGGGGTTGGGTTGTCAGGGGCTACAAACATCAGGAACAGGCAGCAACAAATGGGAGGACTAGGAATTGGGATGTAAGGGAGGAGAGATGCAGAGGTAGCTGAGATATTCTCATGGACCCAGCCAGCAGAGTTGGAGGAACTCTCCAGAAGCAACAGGGGCTCATTCCAAGCCTGACCTTCTTGTAGTAGTTTCCTAGGAATCTTGCATTGGATGGGCTCTCCCAGAGTGGTTTGAGTGTTGCTCTGAGGAACAAGGTCAAAGGGACACAAGATTTGAGCAGGGTCAGAAAGAGGTTGTTTAGTTTTTTTAAATGTTTATTTTAAATCAAATTATACATTCACATAGTATAAAAGACTAAATAATTCTAGAGTTATTTATCAAAAACATCACCTCCATATCCCTTACTCTTTGTCCTCCCATAGTAAACTATTTTCAGAGTCTGTTATTTCTTTTTGGGGGGCTCAGTCTCCCCCACTTCAGCCCAACCTATTGTCTGGCTTTGTCCTGCCTGAGCCCTAGGATCTCTACTTTTTCCTCCTGTTTATAGAGGTGATGACTTCATTAACGTTAGTACTTTGGGGACAACTTTTATCAGAAATTTAATTTTTTCTGTTGAATGGTTTTCTCATAAGTGTTGTTAGCAAGCTATTGTTATTGTTTTCCTTTTCCTTCCAGTTTTTTTGTATAGCCCTCGTGTTGTTTCCTGTTTAATAATTTTTTTTTTTTTGCATTAAATGAACCTTCTTTGAAACAATGTCTTTGCCCGAGATGGTTATTTTTTCCACTTAAAAAATAAAATACCAGACACAATTAGAGCTGGTCATTCCAATATGGTGGCCTCTCTAGCCACTAATTTTGGTGATTTCAATTTCAATTAAATTAAATTAAAATTTCATTTCTCAGTTGAACTTGCCACATTTCAAGGGAACATATATAAAATGTATATCTAAGACATATAGAATAATTATAAAACAAAGGGCAGTTCATTCACCAACTCATAAAAAATAGAACAATATCAGTAACGTTGATGCATTCTGCATGCACCGACTCATCCCTTCCCTCACACCCAGAAATAATACCCTTACCTTTGTGATTATAAATTGCTTACTCTTAATTAGAGGTTCATGATATTTTAAAATCCTCAAACAATATATTGAATTTTTTGGTATATCTTCTACTTGTTGTGTCCCAATGAACCAGCAGAATGACTCACCCCGAAAGTAGAAATAGGGAGAGTTCCAGCCAGGAGTGCCCCAAATTGACCCACAATGGGGCTTGCTGAGATTTTGAAGAAAGGCACTAAACACTAGGGTGATGAGTCCATAAGCATTTTTTTAGGGGAGATTACAGAGCTGTAGTTACCTCGCAACAGACAGCAAGACAGCAAGAAGTTCACTAGAGTATGTCTGCACCTATGGCAACTTCTCTTTAGATTTTTTTTTTCCTTATATTATTAATTTTTTTATTTTTGAAGAAGCTTTAGATTACATAAATGTTACATAAAAAATATAGGGGATTCCCATATGCCCCATTCCTTCCCCCTCTTGCACTTCCCCACATTAACAACATCCTTCATTAGTCTGGTACATTTGTTACAATTGATGAACACATAGTAGCCTTGCTACTAACCATGGAATATAGTTTACATTATAGTTTACACTCTGTCCCCCACAATTTTGTAGGTTATGACAAAATATATAATGACCTGTATCAGTCATTGCAATGTCATTCAGAACAATTCCAAAGCCCCCAATATGCCCCATATTATACCTATTCTTCCCTCTCCCTTACCTCAGAACCTCTGGTGGATCCTGCTTTTATATCAATGATAAGAGTTCTTCCATTGCTAGAATAATAAGTCTATATTAGAATAATAATAAGTCTACTTTAGTCCATTGTTCATTCCTTAATCTTGAGGATTTTGGCACGGTGATGCCCACTCTGCTTCTACTTAAAAGGGTCGCTTAGATCTCATGGGGCAGATGGATGGAACTATCTTGCTTGCAGTTGCAGACACTCTCTGTTCCTTGAGATGGGCATTGTCTAGATTTTATAAAGCTGGGAGACAAAGGTGGCTGAATACAAGAGGCTTGCATGCAAATTTTGGGAATACATCTGGGTATGTGCTCTTTTCTCAAAGAAAAATGTGCTTGAAGCTTGCAGCATTTAAGGTTATAGCAGCTAATGCTGGGTATGCTTCCAAAGAGTTACAGGGAGGGATTTCTGGGGTGGAGGTAGGGGTATGGGGTAAGGTCAATCATCAGCCAAATAGGAGAGGCTGTTATCATACACTACTCTACCCATAAATGACTTCATGCTTTACATCTTCTCTGGGACTTTTTATTGCTCAAGATTAGATTTGTAATATTCTTTCATGTTGTTGTATATAGCTGTTTGTTCTTTCTCCATTCTTTAATGAACATTCTGTTTGTTTTGAGTTTAAGGCAATACATCTCTACTACAAACAATGCTTCTTAGACTGGTGCACATATCCTCATGCACACAAGCAATATGCACACCAGGGCACAGACTTAGGAGTGGACCTTCTGGGTCTTAGGGTATTCACACATACAGGTTTACTAGATAACATCAAACTGAAATCCAATGTGTTTGAAGCAATATACACCTTCAATCTCAGGAAAATGAACCCCTTTTACTCCACATTCTTGCAAACACATCCCAGAGTTTTTGTTTTAGTTTCTAATTTTCAACCAATCTGTAATGATGAACAGTATCTCCTGTTCCTGACATCATACAGTTTCCTGCATATATGTCCTACTTCTATGGAATGAATGTGTGATTCCTATATTTCTGTTTCTCTTGTCCAAAGAATCTCCATTTCCAATCTGTGCAACTTGTTGCCACTTGCTTAAGGAAGTGTCTGTGGCTGTACAAGTCAGAATATCATCTTCCTCTTGGAAAAGTGCATTTGCAGTTCGTTCTGAGATCTGCTTCTTCTTGCATCATCTTCCACACTCATCTGTGTTCAATTATTACCACTAATTTATGTATCAGCACTCCAGATTTCTCTTAGTTTATGTAAAGATGGGCTTTCCATTTATTTCACATTTTCCTGATTGCTTTCACTGATTCTTCCAGCCATAATATCCTGGGTGAACATTTTAAAAATTAGCATTTAAAAAATAATGCTGCCCACTGTAGTGACATTTTCAAATAAGGTCCCCAAGCATCTCTATATATTTTTTCAGGTCCTTCAGTTTTTTTTTTTTTTTTTTTTTTGGATCCAAGTTTAACAGCCACTAAACTATAGTGACCTGTTTTCTACTTAACTCTAATTCTCCCTATTTTAATTCAGAAATAATCCTTTCATAATTAAAAAATATACTTCTATTCTCAAATATTTTAAGAAGTTAGAAAATGTATTTACCTTCTCAAATTGAACTGTAATCTTTTACTATGTATATGAATCTTGCTTTATATATAAAACTTTGGGGTGCTTATTCTGTTCTTGAAGTCTGGTTTATATTTTAATTTAAGGTATTCAAATAATTGTGCTCTTATATTAAACTATACTTTTATAGAACTAATTTTATTTTGTTGTATATTCAGTGTCAAGTAGAATTATTTTCTGCTAGTTTCCACTAGTCTCTTTGTTCATTGGGTTGGGGAACACTAAGTAATAACACACATACACTCCCTTTTATACTTATTCTAGTCCATTTTCCTCCCATCAATTTTGATACAATTCTGGCTTCCCACAAATGAATTCTCTGGTTGGAAGGGTGTTGTAATTTACTAAATGCTGCTAAAATAATATACCAGAAATGGGTTGGCTTTTATAATGGGAATTTGCTAGTTAAAAAAATTACAGTTCTGAGGCAGTAAAAGTGTCCAAATCAAGGCATCAAGCAAAGCTCTCTCCCAGAAGGTTGGCTACTGGTGATACTGGACTCCTGCCACGTGGCAAGGCACAATGGTGGTTCTGCTAGTCTTTGCCTTCTCCTCCAGGCTCAGGTTCTCCTAGAGCCCAGCTGTGGTCTAGCACATGGCAAAGACTGCTTGTCTCTCCCCTCTGCTCCAGTCTTTGGTGTATTAGCTTCTTGCTCTTGGTTGGCCTCCTCTCTCTTAGCCTCCTGGGAGCCTCTTTCCATGCCTCTGTGCTATGCTGATTCCAGCCTCCAGCCTCTGGGACCTCTTTCTCAGCCTCTTGGAGTTTCTCTCTGCCTCTATGGCCTTCTTTCTGGGTCTATGACTTTTTAGTCCTCTTTTTAAAAAGGATTCCAATAAGAGGATTAAGATCTACTCTGCATCCTAGAATCTAATCAAAGGCCCTTATGAAGTGCTCAGTCAAAATTGATCTAATCAAAAGATCCCTTAACTGAATCCAATCAAAAGGTCCCATGACTAATGGATTTACAGGCACAGGAATTGATTCTCTTTAAGAACATGATTTTCTGGGATCCACAAAAGACTCAAATCAGGACAGTGTGTAATGAAGGCCTTGTGAAATAGGAACATTTGTGTCATTTTGTCTCTTAATGAAGTTTTTTCAAATGCTAGGTACAGTATTAGGTGCTTAATTAGAAGCATCTCATGTATTGTATCTAATTGCTTCCCAACAAAATCTCTGTCATGTATGTAGTGGTCAAAAGTTTTCCAGGAGCTATATACCAGTAGCAGGATTGGAATGCAAGTCCACCTATGTCCAAATTGCAATCTTAAAAATCTTACTTCCAACATCTTTTTTAATGACAAAAATTTTAATTTCAAATTCTACTGTTAAGTCTTTTAAATTCCTATACCTTGTTAAATGGAATTTCTGTGATGAACTTATTCTTTGGTTAGTATGCTATACAATAGTAAAGATTTAACTGAAATAACAAGGGTGTCGCTATTAAGATGAATTTTTATTTAAACATGAGGTTGGTGTTATTGTAGCTAACAGGGGACACATACTTTAAAAAATGTCCCAGTGTGGCCTCAGTGACCTAAGACCTAATTAGACTGACATCATGGGATCCTCAAAGACAATCCCAGATAGCACACCAGGGTGAAGTCTACACTGAAGGCTTCACACATTCAAAGCTTCTAGTCATCTATCAGTTCTTACTCCTCAACATGAAAAGAAAACCAGGGAATGCTACACAGCTGAGGAGAGGCTTATGAAAGGTAGAGACAAGTTCAAGAACCCCCCAAAAATGGCAATATTGCTTGGTCTCAGAAAAGTAACCTAAAAACATTACTATTTTGGAAAAGAAGGATAGATGAGAAGGTTTCTCATATGTGGTAGGGTGTGGGATGGATGAAAAAAGAGAAATGCATGTGTTTACAAACAGAAATACATACCCCAAAGAATCAGCCAACACAGGGGTAGCGGGTGTAACTCAAGTGGTTGAGTGCCTGTTTCCCACACGGGAGGTCCCGGGTTCAGTTCTTGGTAGTTCCTAAAAACAAACAACAAGCAAATAAATGAGAGAAAAACAAAACAAAACACCAACTCAGGTGAGCCAATGTGGCTCAGTGGTTGAGCACCAGTTTCCCACTTATGAGGTCCTGTACCTCAAAAAAAAAACAACAAAAAAACAAAAAAGAGGATCAGTCAATGCAGTTGTAAGTGGATAATTCTGCAGAAGGAGGAATGGGGGTTGGGACTAGAGAAGGACTAGTGCTGTTTGTCACAATGAACATTATAGATTACTTTTACATTGATTGGTTACAATTTAAAATAAATAAATAATTAGAATAATACAGAATGAAATCACACAAAGTAGACGGTTTGGTTAAAGATACTGATTTGTATTTGCAACATTACTAAGGTAAAATTTCCCTCACCACCTGCATACATATTTTATGTAAAGGAGAACAGAAAGGAATCTCAGTTCATAAGTTTTTCTAGTTGTTTTTCCACAACTGCTGTTAATTTTTAATCTGATGGAAGTAGAGATATAGGGCTAGAGATACATATAGACAAGAAAACAAACAAAAAGGACATATAAATACAGATGTAAAAAAGTACAGTGCACAAAATATAAAAAATAAATTCATTCTTGATCTCAATGATATATAAGAAATAAATCACAACAGCTATTAATGATAATATATTTTTATTACCTAATATTACACCTTTATTCTGTTTTTTTTCCTCCCTTGTTTCACATGGCTAATGTGTTCTTCTTTGCTTTGTTATATTTATCATTATATGTTACTATTTAAAGATTTTGATCCATCCAATCTTAGACTTCTGCTTCCCATATCATATACTGTCCAGTTGTTTTTTCTCTTTAAGGTAGTTGGGTTGCTTAGCTGCCTCATACCTTGGACCCTGAGCTCATTCCAGTCATATTATTTACCCTGTAGAAAATTAATAGGTGTCAGGCAATGGTGAGTTCAAGAAAG
This sequence comes from Tolypeutes matacus, assembly GCA_026826555.1. Classification (NCBI taxonomy): domain Eukaryota; kingdom Metazoa; phylum Chordata; class Mammalia; order Cingulata; family Chlamyphoridae; genus Tolypeutes; species Tolypeutes matacus. The sequence continues at coordinate 18,451,304 of JAKSZT010054399.1, forward strand.
GGGAGGGAGGGAGTAGCCTTTGGGCAGAGAAGCAGCTAAGACCCTGTGGTCACTCACTCGTGGAGTCTTAAGCTCCAAGGAACTCTTCAAGTCCGGGCTTCACTCTTAAGCCCCCAGGTACAGGCAGCATTAGGATTAGACTGGAGTCCACTGGTCCCGGGGCTTGGAGAAGGGAGGGTGGGTGCGATTGCCTGGAAATGTCATTCACCATTTCTTGTCCCAGTTCCTCACCCAGCAGGGCTCTTGTGCAGCCCTGACATTAGCCCTGTTGACACCACTTTAAAAGCATGGACTTTGCCACTGATTCCTGATGTTGGAGCAAGAGGTAGGCAAAGCTTTTCACAAGAGAGCCCAGCACAGAGCTGAAAACACTTCTTTTCACCCTTCTCTCTCACAGGTACAGAAGGCACCCTGTGCTCCAAACTGCAGCCATTCCCCTCCTCTACTACATGCATACACACACACACACATATACAAATGCTCACACACAAATGCACACTCCAGGCCAAAGCAGCTTTCCCTCTTCCCAGAGGCTTCTCATGATTGTGGGTTTGCCTGTTCCTAGACACGTTTCCTTCTGCAGCTTTTTCAGGGACAGATTTCGTGGGACAGAGCCTGGAGGCTCTGCTAATTCATCATCGTGGTAGGAAATGGACCTCTTTTTGTGTTTTCAACTTTGTTTACTATCAAAAGTGTTTGCCAGAGTTCTGACAAGTGCTGACTCCCTGCGATGAGTGCTTTCTGAGCCCTTTCTTCACGGAACACCATGGAGACTCTGTGGTTGGCTCCTTTACTCCAAATCTCAGCCTTCAGTCCACGCTAAAGCCCTCCTCTCAAGCCCAGCTCTGCTGGTGCCCCACCAAGCTCAAGCAGCTTTCAAGGTCCATCGACTCCAGCCTAACTTTAAAACACTTAAATTTTCAATTTCTCAACTTGGTTTTAAGGGTTACTGACTGTACTCACCTCCCCTTTCCTCCAGTTTTACTTACTTATATTACTCTCCAGCAGTTCCCTGTGCCCTAGTCACACTGTTCTCCAAGGAGCTCTATTAACCCTCTGTATCCTGGTCTTCTAGCCAGAACCAAAGTCTCAAACCTTCCTTGGGTATTAACATTCCCACAGTCCATTACTCAAATCCACATCATGAGAGCATTCCCTGAATAGAACTTCTTGAGCCAGGGATTATAATTAGAAATCCCAGGAATGTACACAAAGTAAATGCTAAAATGACACGGAAGTTTTAGAGCCACCCTCCAAGAGCACTTTTTGCTCCTCATCACATGGCCAGGCCCAGCTCAGGGTTGCAGGAGCAGTGTGCTGTGGAGTAAAGGGCACTGGGATGGGAGTCAGGGTTTAGAGCCCTGGTTTTGTTCCTCTTAATGATGCCTAATTGGAAGTGATGGCAGAGATGAGGAAGCATCTACATTAATCCCCACCAAGAAGTTGATGGGGTGCCTGACTCTGCTCTACAGCTCTCTGTTCCTGTTCCATGGGAAGGGCTCAGGAGCAACTTGACAATGGTGACAGATTTTTATCCTGATGTACCTAAAGTGGATGCTCTGGGCCTCCTCATCCTGGAGCTTCTCTGCAGCTTCTCCATGCAGGTGAGGGACAGGTCAGAGGCAGCTAAGATGAAGGGGCTCCCTGGGCCCACTAATTCTACTCAGAAATATGTATACTGATGTCATTACTAAAGATGAGCTGTGTAGAAAGACCTATGATCATGCTTAGAACTCTGTGGGTACTTAATAAATGAGAAATTATTAGCAAAAAAGGTGTCTGTGTGGGCACAAACACATATATACATAAGGTTACTTTTACACACAGACATACACAGTTGCTTAATCTCCCTGAATCCCAAAGGATAACCCTGGCACAGGAGCTAAGCACTGAGTGTGCTCCATTAGCCAGTTCTGTCACAAAAGCTGGTGAAGTGGAGCAAGACTTCAGAGAAGAATCTCCAGGAGGCCTTAGAGCAATGAGCTTCCTTTTCAGGCACCCATCCCACCTTCTAACCGTAATTGACTCTTTGGCGCTGGCACTTGTGGGAAGATGTGTGCAGGATCCCATCTGGAGCTTGCAAGGAGGGGTGACTCTGAGACTTCCAGAGTCTATACTGGCAATTGGACAGAGCAGAAGGAAGAGAGGACATCCCCACATCATTTAAACCATCATGGCCTTGATTTTCTGGGTGCGGTTCCTCCCCATACTGTCAGGCTCACATAAACCCCAGACTATGGAGTTAATCCTTTTATTTACACATGAAGATACTGAGGCTCAGATAGGTAGGGATGTATCAATTTTCACAAAGTAAGTCAGAAATTTTATCTGGTTTCTTTCTCAAGCCTGTTCAGATCTTAAGCCCAGGTTAAAGGTGAAATAGGTAATCTAGTCTGCTTTCTCCATCCCACAGGAGTTTGGGCTCTAATCTCCACATTGTAAAAGGCATATGGGGAACCAGTAAAGATAGCGTGAGAAAGTCTAAAAACTCTGGTACCCACCAGGCCCTGGCCAGGATTAGGACCATAGCAGAGAACAAATCACTGATGTTAGAGATGTTCTTAAGTTGACTGGAACTTATTGGGTGATCATAGGAAAGTTTCCTCCTCTGGACCTTAGACTTCCAATAAATGAAAGAATTTATCTCCAAACACTGTAAGAATCCTATGAAATGATATCTACAAGTATGTTCATAGAATATTTGTTCATAATAGCCCCAAACTGGAAACAGCCCAGGTTTCCATCAACAGGAGAATATATAAACAATTGGTGGTAATCCATACAATTGAAAATTACTAAGTATTAAGAAGAATTAACTACTGATATATACAACATTCTTGTACTGAGTGAAAGATGTTTTACAAAAGAGTTCATACAGTAAGATTTCATGAATATGAACTCCTAGTACAGGAAACACTTCTCCATGGTGGAAAACAAAATCAGAATATTGATCGTCTTTGTAGGAATAGAGGTTGAATTGACTAGGTGGGGGTTGATATGAGAGCAATTTATGGAGTAAAGATTAACGGTCTATAACTTGATAGGGGTTGGGTTAATAGGTGTATATGTATATGTTTGCTAAAACTCATCACTTAAGATATGTGTATTTCACTGTATGAAAATATTAAGTAAAAACATTGAATCTAAAGGTATTCATTCTGAGTCATTTAGGGCATGAGCAAGTACATTCAAATGTTAATGGCTGAATTTTTGTTGTGGACTATAAATGTTAACTGTAAAATTCAGCTTTCCATATTTTTTGAAAATTTTCATAATTATATGTTGAAAAACCCAATCTTTATGAGTCCATTTAAATTCATTTTTTGTGGAAGTCCCTAAGCAAAGAGATATGAAGGTTCAGGGTAACAGAATCTGTTGGGTTCACAAGGTAAATGGGGAAATAAGTCTGATAAAAGCTTGACCAATACAATATTGGAACATTCCCCAGAATTCCAGAGTCCATTAGGGACTGCAAAGAAATCCTCTGCCTCAGAGTTCACTCCCCAAATCACTCCCCAACAGCTAGACAGATGGAAAGAGGTTAAGGTAATTTGAGATTGTATATATCCCAGAAAATCACATTCTTGAAACAGGTCCATTCCTGTGGGTGTGAACCTATTACAGATGGGGCCATTTGATTACTTATCAGAAAGACATCTTGCTTTTGACTCACAGGTTTGGTCTGCCCTGTCCCGAGAGCCCTTCCAGGCCAGGTGGGGCTGCGCCATTGTTTGCCTTGTAGCCTGCAAAGGGCTAAAGATATACAAACCTCCCAATCTCCTCCTCTACTAACAGGGACTGATTGTTGAGGACTCAGAGAGGAGTGGAAATATTTCCTAGCTTGGAAAAGGGAGGGGGCTGCCAGAGAAGATTGGACAACTGTCTCAGAAAGTTTGAATTACAAGGCTCTTAGCCCCCAGACAGGAAGTTCTATCACATTGATTTGGTCTGTGTCACAACAAATATGCTCCGACCAGGCATTGAATTGAGAGCTGCCAAAGAGCACCATCTCCTGGCAGACCAAGAAAGTGCACATAAGAAAATTAAAAGTAAATAGGAGAGGTTTTTCCTGGCCTCTATAGCCTCCCTGTCCAAGGCCCTAGGAAGCAACTCTACAACCAATTGCTGGGTCCAGTGTCCAGTTTTGAGCAACCAGGAGGACAATCCTAACAACCAAGGTTGAGCCAAAAATCAAAGAGCTTTGGTAACTCACAGCCTCCTGCTACTAAATCCCTATAAAAGAGAAAGAGATTGAGCATCTAAGTAAACTACATCCTAACTAGATGCCTAAACACCAGCAAAAAATTACAAGCCATACTAAGAAAACAGAAGATATGGTGCAAGAAAAGGAATACATCAAAGTCCCAGAAGAGATGCAGAATTGAGAGAACTAATCAGTGAGATGAGCACAAATTTCCAAAATCAAATTAATGAGATGAAAGACAATATAGTTAAACAGATAAATGACATCAAGAAGACATTGAGTGAACACAAAGAGGAATTTGAAATCCTGAACAGAAAAGTAATGGAGTTTGTTGGAATGAAAGACACAATAGGTGAAGTCAAAAACACATTTGAGGCATACAACAGCAGACACAAAATGCCAGAAGAAAGAATAAGTGATACCAAAGACACAGCAGCTAAAATTGAAGAGAGAAAAGAATAGAAAGAGAGAAAAGAATGGAAAAAATTGAGCAGGGGCTCAGAGAGTTGAACAACACAAAACGCAACAACATAGGTATCATGGGAGTTCCAGAAGGGGAAGAGAAAGGGGCAGAAAGAGTATTTGAGGAAATAATAGCTGAAAAATTCCCAACTCTCACAAAAGAAATGAACTTACATGTCCAAGAAGCACACCGTACCCCAATGAGAATAAATCCAAATAGACCTATGCCAAGACACATACTACTAAGAATGTCAAATGTAAAAGATAAAGAGAAAATTCTCAGAGCAGCAAGAGAGAAGCAAATAATCACATACAAGGGATGTCCATAAAACTTAAGGCAGATTTCTCTTCAGAAACCATGGAGGTGAGAAGACAGTGGCATGATACAATTAGGAAACTGAAAGAGAAAAACTGCCAGCCAAGAATTCTTTATCCAGCAAAACTGTCCTTTAAATATGAAGGTGAGTATAAAATATTCACAAACAAAACGAAACTAAGAGAGTTTGCAAAAAAGAATCAACCTTTGCAGGAAATATTAAAGGAAGCCTTAGAACCTGATAGAAAAAGACAGGAGAGAGAGGCTTGGAGGAGAGTACAGAAGAAAGAATAGCAGAAAGGATAACTAAAAGAGTAAAAAGAGAGACAAAAACAAGAGGACATATAAAAACCAAAGAATAGAATGGAGGAAGTAAATAGTGCATTTACAGTAATATCATTGAAAGTGAATGGATTAAACTTCCCAATCAAAAGATACAGGCTGATAGAGTGGATAAAAAAACATGAGTCATCCATATGCTGCTTACAAGAAACTCACCTTAGACCCAAGGATACAAACTGACTGAAAGTGAAAGGTTGGAAAAAGATACTCCACACGAATAGTAACCAGAAAAGAGCAGGGGTAGCTATACTAATATCAGACAAAACAGACTTTAAATGCAAAAAAGTTATAAGAGATATAGAAGGCCATTATATATTAATAAAAGGGACGATCCTCCAGGAAGATATAACAGTCATAAATATCTATACACCTAACCAGGGTGCCCCAAAATATATGAGACAAACTCTCTGGCAAAACTGAAGGGAGAAATAGACATTTCTACAATAATCGTTGGAAACTTCAACACTCCACTCACATCATTAGATAGAACAATTAGACAGAAGATCAACAAGGAAACAGAGAACTTGAACAATATGATAAACAAGTTAGACCTAACAGACATATACAGACCACTGCATCCAAACTCAGCAGGTTTTACATTCTTCTCAAGTGCCCATGGATCTTTCTCCAGGATAGACCACATGTTAGGTCACAATTCAGCTCTCAATAAATACAAAAAGATTGAAATTATACAAAGCACCTTCTCAGATGATAATGGAATGAAACTAGAAATCAATAATAAACAGGAAAAAAGTAAATTTGCAAATGTGTGGAGACTGAACAACACACTCCTAAATAATCGGTAAGTCAAAGAAGAAAATGCAAGTGAAATCAGTAAATATATGGAAACAAATGAAAATGAGAACACAACATATCAAAACTTATGGTATACAGCAAAGGCAGTCTTGAGAGGGAAATTTATAGTCCTAAGTGCCTTTTTGAAAAAACAAGAAAGTGCTAAACTCAAAGATTTAACTAAACAACTAGAGAAACTAGAAAAAGAACAGCAATCCAATCCCAAAGCAAGCAGAAGAAAAGAAATAATAAAGATTAGAGCAGAAATAAATGAAAATGAGAACAGAAAAACAAGAGAGAAAATCAACAAAACCAAAAGCTGGTTCTTTGAGAAGATCAATAAAATTGACAAACTCCTCACTAGACTAATAAAGAAAAAAAGAGAGAAGATGCAAATAAAAACAAACAGAAATGAAAGGGGGAAAGTTAGAAATGACTTCACAGAAATAAAAAGAATCCTAAGAGGATATTATGAGAAACTATATGCCAACAAATTAGACAACCTAGATAAAATGGACAAATTTCTAGAAACGCACAACCAACCTACACTAACACTACAAGAAATAAAAGAACTTAACAAACCAATCACATTTACAGAGATTAAATATGTCATCAAAAATCTCCCAGCAAACTCCAGAACCAGATGGCATCACAGGTGAATTCTACCAAGTATTTCAAAAAGAATTAACACCAATCGTGTTCAAACTCTTCCAAAAAATTGAAGAGGAGGGAAAATTACCCAACACATTTTATGAAGCCAACATTACCCTAATACCAAAGCCAGATAAAGATTCTACAAGAAAAGAAAATGACAGACCAATCTCTCTAATGAACATAGATGCAAAAATTAACCACAAAATACTTGCAAATCGAATCCAACAGCATATCAAAAGACTTATACATCATGATCAAGTGGGATTTATTCCTGGTATGCAAGGCTGGTTCAACATAAGAAAATCAATCAATGTAATGTACCACATTAACAAATTGAGGGAAAAAAACACATGATCATCTCAATAGATGCAGAAAAGGTATTTGACAAAATCCAGCATTCTTTTTTGGTAAAAATACTTCAAAAGATAGGAATAAAAGGAAAATTCCTCAATATGGTAAAAGGCATATATGAAAAACCCACAGCCAACATCATACTCAATGGGGAAAGGTTTAAAGCTTTTCCTCTAAGATCGGGAACAAGACAAGGATGCCCACTGTCACCATTGTTATTCAACATTGTACTAGAAGTTCTAGCTAGGGCAATTAGACAAGAAAAAAAAAAAATTAAAGGCATCCAAATAGGAAAGCAGGAAGTAAAACTCACACTGTTTGCGGATGACATTATCCTGTACTTAGAAAATCCTGAAGTATCCATGACAAAGCTACTTGAACTAATAAATGAGTTCAGCAAAGTGGCAGGATACAAGATCAACACACAAAAATCAGTAATGTTTTTGTACACTAGAACTGAACAACCTGAGGAGGAAATCAGGGGAAAATTCCATTTTCAATAGCAACAAAAAGACTGAAATACCTAGGAGTTAATTTAACCAAAGAAGTACAGGACCTATATGCAGAAAACTACAAAACAATGCTAAAAGAAATTTTAAAAGACCTAAATAAATGGAAAGACATTCTGTGTCATGGATTGGAAGAATAAATATCGTGAAGATGTCAATCTTACCCAAACTGATTTATAGATTCAATGCAATACCAATCAAAATCCCAACAGTTTACTTTACAGAATTAGAGAAGGCAATTACCAAATTCATCTGGAAGGGTAAGTTCACCTGAATAGCCAAAACCATTCTAAAAAAGAAGAGCAACGTGGGAGGAATTTCACTGCTTGACATTGAAACATATTACAAAGCTACAATGGTCAAGACAACATGGTACTGGCATAAAGATAGACACATTGATCAGTGGAATAGAATTGAGAACCCAGAAATATACCCTCACCTCTACAGTCAACTGGTTTCTGATACACCTACCAAGCCCACGCTAATGGGAAAAAACAGTCTCCTCAACAAATATTTTTGGGAGAACTGGATATCTATAACCAAAAGAGTGAAAAAGCACCCCTATCTCACCCTATACAAGAATCAACTCAAAATGGATCAAAGATCTAAATGTAAAAACCAGGACCATAAAACTACTAGAAGAAAATGTAGGGTAACATCTTCAAGACTTGTAGTAGGTGGTGGTTTCTTGGTCCTTATACCCAGTGCACGTGCAACAAAAGAAAAAAATAGATAAATGGGACCTCCTCAAAATTAAACACTTTTGTACCTCACAGGACTTTTCCATAAGGGTGAAAAGGCAGCCAACTCAATGGGAAAAAATATTTGGAAATCACATATCTGATAATGATTTAATATCCAGGATATATAAAGAGATGTTACAACAATAAAAAGACAAGCGACCCAATTTAAAAATGGGCAAAAGACTTGAATAGACATTTCTTCAAAGAAGAAATAAAAATGGCAAAAAAACATATGAAGAAATGCTCAACATCATTCATGATTAGGAAAATGCAAATCAAAACTACAATGAGATATCATTTCATACTTATCAGAATGGCCACTATTAAAAGACAGAGAACTACAAGTGTTGGAGAGGATGTGGAGAGATAGGAACACTTCTTCACTGTTGGTGGGAATGCAGAAATGGTACAACCACTGTGGAGGACTGTTTGGCAGTTCCTAAAGAAGTTGAATATAGACTTGCCACGTGACCCTGCAATACCACTACTGGGTATATACCTAGAACACATGAGAACAGTGACACCAACAGACATCTGCACACCGATGTTCATAGCAACATTATTCACCATTGCCAAAAGTTGGGAACAACCCAGGTGTCCATCAACAGATGAATGGATAAACAAACTGTGGTCTATTCACACGATGGAATATTATGCAGCTGTAATAAGAAATGAAGTCATAAAGTATATGACACCATGGATGAACCTGGAGGACATTATGTTGAGTGAAGCAAGCCAGACACAAAAGAACAAATACTGTATGAATGCGTTACTATGAACCAAATATATTGTGTAACATATTGTTTGATTCAAAAAAAAATTTATATGTATTCATTACATTTCATTGAGAAATGTATATATTTATTCATCTGTGTTTACTTTTTAGTTTTTAATTGTTTATATTTTCAATTATTAAATGTACAAAATAAAGTAAAAAAATAAAAATAAAAATAGAAAGGCATGACCTAGGATGGTTCTTAATCCTCTTACTGAAGTTTTTTTTTTTTTTAACAGATGAATACACAGAGCATGGGTTGTGGAGACAGACAGGCTCAGAGAAAAACTCCTGAGGTTGAGAGACAAGGTCCTAGAAGCTGGAGGCTGGGATGAAAGCCTACACAGAAGCTGAGGAGAAGGCAGAGATCTGCAGATACTGCCATTGTACCCTGCCATGTGACAGGAGCCAGGAACACCAACAGCCCAGTTTCAGGGAGAGAACTTCACCTGATGCCTTGATTTGGACATTTTACTTAGCCTTGGACCTGTAAGCTTGTAAGTTAATAAATCCCCATTGCAAAAGCCAACCCATTTCTGGTATATTGCTTTGGCAGCTTTTTGCAACCTAAGACAGAAATTGGTACTAAGAGAGTGGGGTGCAGCTATGCAAATATAAAAAAAATGTTAAAAAGGGATTTTAAATGGGTAATGAGAAGATTCTGGAAGAATTGTGAGATGCTTGATAGAAGAGACTGTTGTGAGAAATATGGATGCTAAAGATACTTCTGATGAGGCCTTAGACAGAAATAATGAATGTATCATTGCAAACTGGAAGAAAGGAGACCCTTGTTTCAAAGCAGCAGCAAACTTGTAAAATTACCTTCTGATGTTAGATGGAAGGCAAAATTTGAAAGTTGACAAGATAGTAATATTTAGCTGAGGAGTTTTTCAAACTAAATATGAAAAGTGTGGCCTGGTTTCTACTAGCAGTTTCCAGTAAAATGCAAGAGGAAAGGGATAAGCTCAGAATTGAACTCCTAGACACAAAACCTCCATAAGCTGAATGTTTCAGAAATTCTGAGTTTCTGGAAAATGTGTCCCCAGAGAATAGTGCCCCATGTGAAGTTTTTTTTTCCATAGACTTTTTTTAATTGTTAAGCTGCAACATACATGGTTTAATACAACAACAACAAAAAACATTTAATCAAGTGAAAACTAATGAACTGAACAATAAACACTGAAAACAAAATATTTTCCATTGGAAACACGTTTAGATGAATACGGGGTTTCATTACCATCTTACTGCAATTTTCTTATGTGTTACTAGCCTACATACCCCGTGTTTTCTGTAATCATGCAGATCTAAATAGAAGTTGGAATGATAAAATAAATGAAAAGTCCGTTTACTGCACAGAATCATTTCACCAGGCAACCAAACTGGGTCTAGAGAACAAAATTATTCAAGAAATTCTCCACGTTTTTAGGTTCATTCTAGAAGCCATGAATCTTAAGCTGTTCCTCCTTGACAATGCCAAGCTCCAAGAGAAACTGGCAAATGTTTTTTCTTTGGTCACCTTGAACCTCTCTGTATTCAGGATGTTCAATCACAGCACCATTACAGGCAAATTTCTTTTTGAAAGCTTTCACAAGTTTCTTTTTGCCATAATCATCTGCAATGCCTTGAACAGCGTCTTTCTGCAGTTCCGTTGCTGGATTCTTATGTGAATGTAATCCTTGGTCCTGGCCGGGAATAAGTCGTCACCCTTAGTTGCATCAGCAAAGGTTTGGAAAAATTGGAAGTTCTGGATAGTGGACATGGGATATTAGTGCGAGGCCGGCGAGGGGGTTAAAAACTCTGCGGGTCCGTCCAGATCACGGTGTCAGGAGCCAGTCCTGACGAGAAAACGGAAATAAAAAGATGCTTAGGCCCGCAGTGGGAGTCTGCTGAAGTGGCTACATAGCCGGAGGTGGCAGGAAGAGGCAAAGGAGGAGGCAGAGGAAGAGGCCGGAGGGCTGCTGGGAGGCTGGAGGAGAGGCGGGGCTGTGGCTTCTCTTATGTGACGATTTAACTGAAGAGAGAACCAGCTAGTCATTTTAGTGTAAGTTGGACTTGGAAATGCAGTTATCCAAGAAAGATCAGTAGAAAGTACTATTGTCAGACCGCTTGGACCCCTGTTTTCCTGCATGCAAAACCAACGTAAGTGTCATGGGAGTCCCAGAAGGAGAAGAGAAGGGAACCGTGAGAGACAGAGTGAGAAAATAATGGCTAAAAATTTCCAATGCTCATGAAAGACATTAATATACATATCCAAGAAGTGCAGTGTACTGCAAACAGAAAAAATCCAAATAGACCTACATCAGGACACTATTCAGAATGTAAAATATTAAAGCTAAAGAGAGAATTGTGTAAAGCAGCAAGAGAAAAGTTATCCATCACATTCAAGTGACATTCAATAAGACTTGGTGTGAATTTCTCATCAGAAACCATGGAGGTGAGAAGAACTGGTATGATATATTTAAGACACTGAAAGAGAAAAATTGCCAGCCAAGAACTCTATCTGGCAAATTGTACTTCAATAATGGAGGTGAGTTTAAAATATTCAGATAAAAAGAAACGAGTGTTCATAAACAAAAGGCTGGCTTTACAAGAAATGTTAAAGGGAAGACTGCAGTCTGAATGGAAGGCAGCAGAGATAGACTTGTGGGAGAGTGTAGAAATGAGCAATATCAGAAGGGGTAACCAAAAGGGTAAAAAGACAGACAAAAATAAGGTATGACATATGAAAGTCATAGGATAAAATGCTTGAAGTAAGTAATGCCTATACAGTAATAACTTTGAATAACAATGGATTAAACCCTCTAATCAAAAAACATAGGCTGAGGGAATGGATAAAAAAGTGAGCCATCCATATGTTGTCTACAAGAGACTTATCTTAGACCCAAGAATACAAAAAGGTTGAAATTGAAAGGCTGGAAAAAAATATTTCATGCAAACAGTAACCAAAAGAGAGCACAGCTATATTACTATTGGACAAAACAGACTTTAAACGCAAAAAGGTCATGAAATGCAGAAGACCATTATATATTAATAAGATAAGCAATTCCCAGGAAGAAATAACAGTCATAAATATCTATGCATCTAACTAGGGTGCCACAAAATACATGAGGCAAACTCTGGCAAAACTGAAGGGAGAAACAAATGTCTCTACAATAATAGTTGGAGAATTCAATATACAACTTAAAATCAAAAGATAGAAAAACTAGAATAGGATCCACAAGGAAACAGAGAACTTGAAAAATATGCTGAGTGAGCTAGAACTAACAGACATATACAAAACATTGCAACCCAAATCAGAATGATATATATTCTTCTCAAGTACTCATGGATCTTTCTCCAGGATAGACATGTTGGGTCACAAAACAGGTTTCAATAAATTTTGAAAGATTGGAATTATACAAAGCACCTTCTCTGATCATAATGGAATGAAACTGGAAATCAATAATAGGCAGGAAAGGGGGAAAGTTGCAAAAAAAAAAAAAAAAAAACCACACTCATAAACAATCAGTGGGTCATAGAAGAAATTTCCAGAGAAACTAGGAGAAATTTATCACCCTAAATGCCTATGCTATAAAGGAAGAAAGAGTTAAAATCAAAGACCAAACTGAACACCCGGAGGAACTAGAAAAAGAACAGCAACTTAATCCTGATGCGTGTAGAGAAAAGAAATAGCAAAGATTGGAGCAGAGGTAAGTGAAATTTAGTATTTTTAAAAAACAATAGAATCAGCAAAACCAAAATCTGTTTCTTTGAGAAGATCAATAAAATCAACATACACTTAGCTAGACTAACAAAGAAAAAAAGTGAGCAGATGCAAATAAATAGCATCAGAAATGAAAGTGGGCATTACAACTGATCCCACAGAAATAAAAAGTATCATAAAAGGATATTATGAAAATCTGTATGCCAAGAAATTAGGCAACCTAGATAAAATGAACAAATCCCAGAAACACACAAAAAACCCACATTGACTCTAGAAATACAAGACCTAAACAAACCAATCACAAGTAAAGAGATTCAAATAGCTCAGTGTGGGGAGCAGGTGTGGCTTGGTGGTTGAACACCTGCTTCCCATGTATGAGGTCCCAGGTTAAAAAAAAAAAAGTCAAGATTTGATCAAATGAATAATTTGAGACAAAGTGTAAACTGTAATGTAAACTATAGTCTGTGGTTAGTAACAATGCTTGTGTGGGTCCATCAATTAAAATAAATGTACCACACTAATGAAAATGTTATTAATGTGAGAAAGTGTGTGTGTGGGTGCAGTATATGGGAATCTCCTTATATATATATTTAAGATTATTTATTTATGTATTTATTCCCCCTTTCATTGTTTGTGCTTGCTATCTGCTCTCTGTGTCCATTCATTGTGTGCTCCCTGTGTCTGCTTATCTTCTCTTTAGGAGGCACTGGGAACCAAACCTGGGACCTCTCATGTGAGAGAGAGGTGTTCAATCACTTGAGCCACCTCTGCTCCCTGCTTTGTTTTGTCCCTCATTGTGTTTACTCTTTGTGTCTCCTTGTTGTGTTATCTCATTGCATCAGCTCACCAAGCCAGCCCTTTGTGCCAACTTGTTATGTTGCTCATCTCCTCTAGGAGGCACCAGGAACCGAACCTGGGACCTCCCATTTGGTAGGTGGGCACACAAATGCTGAGCCACATCAGCTTCCCCCCCTATATTTTTTGATGTAACATTTATGTCATCCAAAGCTTCTTTAAAGAAAATAAAGAACTACATATTGATTTTTTTTTTAAGTCTCCCAATAAAGAAAAATCCAGGACCAGATGGATACACAGGTAAATTCCACCAAGCATTTTGAGAAGAATTAATACCAAACTTGATTAAACTCTTGAAAAAAGTTGAAGAGGATGGAAAACTATCCTACTTATTTTATGAAGCAAACATCACCCTAATATCAAAGCCAGAAGAAGATACTATAAGAATAGAAAAGTACAGACCAATTTATATCACAAATATAGATGCAAAAATTCTCAACAAAAAAACTTGCATATCAAATCCAACAGAATATTAAAAAGAATTATACACCACGGTCAAGTAAGTTTTATTCCTGGTATGCAAAAGTCATTAAACACAAGAAAATCAATTAACATAAAACACCACGTTGACAAATTGAAGGAAAAATGATCATCTTGGTGGATGCAGACTAGGCATTTGACAAAATTCAGCATCCTTTCTTGATAAAAATACTTTGAAAGAAAGGAATAGAAGAAAAGTTCCTCAACATGATAAAGGGCATATATGAAAAACCCACAGGCAACATTGTACTCAGTGGGGAAAGGTGGAAAGCTTTCCCTCTAAGATCAGGAACAAGGATGCCCACAGTCACCACTGTTATTCAATATTGTGCTAGAGTGTTTACGTTAGACCAATTGGGCAAGAAAAAGAAATAAAAGGCACTCAAAATTGGAAAAGAATAAAATCTCTCACTATTCACAGATGATGTGATCCTATATCTAGATAATCCCAAGAAATCCACAACAAAACTACTAGAACTAACTACTAGAATTAATAGAAGAAACCAGCAAAGTGTCAGGATACAAGATTAAAATGTAAAAATCAGTAGAATTTCTATACACTGCTGATGAGCAATCTGAGGAGGAAGTAAGAAAAAAATTCACTTACAATAGCATCTAAAATAATCAAATATTTAGGAATAAAGTTAACCAAAGACAAAGGTAGCTGTATTCAGAGAACTACAAAACATTGCTAAAAATTAACCAAAGAAGACTTAAATAAATGGAAGGCCATTCTGTATTCATGGATTGGAAGACTAAATATCATTAAGATGTCAATTCTACCCAAATTGATTTACAGATTCAATGAAATCTCAATAAAAATACAAACAATCTTTTTATCAGAAATAGAAAAATCAATTATCAAATTTATTTGGAAGGGTAAGGTGACCCAAATAGCCAAAAATTGAAAAGAAGAGTGAACTTGAAAGACCCTCACTTCCTAAATCTTAGCTACAGTGGTAAAAAACAGCATAGTACTTGTATAAGGATAAGCATATTGACCAACAGAACCAAACTGAGAATTCAGAAATAAACCTTCATATATATAGTCTATTGATTTTTTACAAGGCTGTTAATTACACTGAGCTGGTCCTGAATAGTCTATTCAACAAATGGTGCTGGGAGAATTGGATATCCATATCCAAAAGAAAGAAAGAAGACCACTATCTCACACCTTACACAAAAATTGTCAAAATTGACCAAGGACCTAAATATAAAAGCTAAAACCATAAAACTCCTGGAAGAACATGCAGAAGAGCATCTTCAAGACTTGTGGTAAAGATGGCATTAGTGTAGGAGGGCACACACTGCAGGCTCCCAGAGCAAGGCCGATTGTGGACGGGGTCCTGCCCGGGGGTGTGTGCTGTGCACGCATGGAGTGAGAAGCTTGGGACATATATCTGCGCAGATCAACGGCGGTGACGGAATGGTAGAGATTCGTGAGTTTTAAGGCTCCTGGTGGTGTTTGGCACAGATGGCTGAGCCCTGCGGTTAGGGAGGAAAAATAAAATAAAATAAAATGGCCATTTGGAGCCGTGAGCAGGTGAGAAGTTTTATTTTCTGGGGATCTGGCTGCCTGGTGCCCCTTGGACCTTGAGTGAACAGAACAAACGAGCTAATTAGCACCCGGTGAACCAGAGGGGGGATTCTAGTCGGGGAATGGAGCTGATTTCCCTAGCCACCCAGGGAAAAGACCCAGGCCACTGAGGAGCCAGAAAGAAGGGACACTTCCCAAAAGAGGGAGGGTTCTGTTAGAGGACAGGGAAGGGTATTTTTTATTTTTAGACATCGATCTGGCTGCCTGCACCGCCCCATAGCTTTGGAGAGCAGATAAGCTACCTGAAGCAGCATTAGGCTGAGAGCAGATGCAAATCTGCACTCAAACTGATTTACTTAGCAAGACGGTGATGCTCGAGCTCTGCTCCAGAAGGGGCGGAAACGGCCGTCTTTAGCACTCCTCACTGACTAACATCAGAGCTACAGCTAACCTGGGGAGTCCGGAAAGTGGGACGTGCTTGATTAATTTCCACGGGCCCAGCTAGGGTCCCTTCCGTAAGGGGGTTGGTCTAGAGAAGGAATTATTTTGGGTCCTGCATTTGGCTAAAAAAATAAAAATTAAAAGAAAAAAGTGAGGTCACCTCAACAAATGAAAAATAAATTCTTTTTAATTTAGTTTAATAGCTAAAAGCTGCTTCAGGACCTGCATATAGAAGAACCCTGTGGGGAAATTGATAGATAAACACAAGTAGGCAGGAAGGATCCACGTGGACCCTAGGGGAATCATTGACCCCCCCTTAGCTCTGTTTGACTGCTTGCCTGTGTGGATCTTTGGTTTCTCTCTGTTTCTTTCTTGTCTCTTGCTATTCTTTCCTCTTTTCTCCCCCCTTCCTTTTTCCTTCTATTTTTTTTTTTTTAATTAGGTGCTGCCAGCTTGTCGCTTCTTTGCTGGGCTTCTTTTACAGTAATTTCCCACTCACTGTAAATATTGATTCTGTATTACAAACTATCGCTTATCCTTCCTGCATCTTTCTGCCTTCTGTTTTCTGTTGTGGCTCTTAGAGACAACATTTTTTCATAGGCCCACAACTTAAGGGTGTCAATTTCTATTCCATCTATTTTATTTTCTTCTTCTTCTTCTTCTTTTCTTTATTAGTATTAACTTTTTCCTTTCAGACCTTTCTTTACTATTTCTCTCCCTCCTCATAATTCTAGCCTTCTAAATCACAATATATATATTCCTCCATTTGTTTTCCCAGTCCATTGTAGGAACCCCATTTTTTTCCCTAGTACTCTACACTGCCTACACAAGTTAAATATTCATCTCATTAAGTCTCATTTTGCCCCTCTTCTAACTTTTATCAATATTACTATTAACCTTCTGCCTTCCTTACATCTTTTGATTCCTCTGGCCCTAACCTTTTGCCTTCAAGGGAACATAGAAAGAAGCAAGGAAATAAAATAAGAAGAAAAACTGCCAAAGAGAGAACTTAACTCACACGCAGAACCAACAGCTAAATAAAATTCTAGAGCATAGAGAAAAGCTAATCAACTGAACAAACCCATCAAGATAATATGATGACCAGAGGGCAACAGAAAAATACAAATGACTCTGAGAAACTGGAAAACATGGACCAGTCCAATGCAAAAAATAAAAACCAGGAAGCAATGCAGAACATCGAACAACTAATCAAAGCTATCCAAACAAATATCATGGACCAACTTAAATAACTGAAGGAAGAGATTAAGGATATAAAGAAGACACTGGGAGAACATACTGAAGAAATAGCTAACACACCTAAAAAGGTAATGGATATGATGGGGAACAAAGGCACAAGTCAAGAAATGAAAAAGACTCTGGACTCACATGGCAGCAGATTTGAACAGGCAGAGGAAAGAATTAGTGATATGGAAGACAATACAGCTGAAATCAAACAGATTGTAGAACAGATGGACAAAAAGATAGAAAAAAATCCAGCATGGTCTCAGGGAATTAACCGATAATACAAAATGCACAAACATATGCATTATGGGTATCCCAGAAAGAGAAGATAAGGGAAAGGGAACAGAAGGAGTGTTGAAGGAAATTATGGCTGAAAACTTCCCAACTCTATTGAGAGAGATGGGTGTGCAGATCCAGGAAGCACAGCACACCCCAAATAGTATAAATCCCAACAGGCCAACTCCAAGACATATACTTGTCAAAAAGTCCAATGCTCAAGACAAAGAGAAAAAACTCAAGGCAGCAAGAGAAAAGAGAACCATTACATACAAGGGAAGCACAATAAGATTAAGTGCTGATTTCTCAGCTGAAACCATGGAGGCAAGAAGACAGTGGTATGGCATAGTGAAAACACTAAAAGAAAAAAACTTCCAGCCACGAATTCTCCATCCAGCAAAATTGGCATTCAAAAATGATGGAGAGTTCAAAATATTCACAGATAAACAGCAATTAAGAGAGTATGTCAAGAAGAAACCAGCACTTCAAGAAATACTAAAGGAATCTCTACAAGTTGAAAGGAAAAAACAAGGGAGAGAGAGTTGAAGAAGAGTTTAAAAACAACTGAAAAGACAAAAAGGGAACAAAACAACATATGACATACATTAACCCAAAGAAAAAATGGCTGAAGTAAGAAATTCGTTACGAGTAATAACACTGAATGTTAATGGATTAAATTCACCAATCAAAAGACACAGATTGGCAGAATGGATAAGAAAATATGATCCATCTATATGCTGTCTACAAGAAACCCACCTTCGACCTAGGGATTCAAGGACGCTGAAAGTGAATGGCTGGAAAACCATTTTACAAGCTAACAATAGCCAAAAAAGGGCAGGGGTAGCTATTCTAATATCAGACAAAATAGACTTTAAATACAAAATTATTGTAAGAGACAAAGATGGACACTACATATTAGTAAAAGGAGTAATCCCTCAAGAAGAGAGAACAATCATCAACATTTATGCACCTAATCGTGGTGCCTCAAAATACGTGTGCCAAACTCTGGAAAAACTAAGAGGAGAAATAAATTCCTCTACAATTATAGCAGGGGACTTCAACACACCACTATCATCATTAGACAGAACATCTGGGCAGAAAATCAATAAAGAAACTAAGGCACTCAACAATACATTAGAAGACTTGGACTTAATAGACATATACAGAACACTACACCCAAATACAGCGGGATTTACATTCTTCTCGAGTGCACATGGAACATACTCCAAAATAGACCACATGCTAGGCCACAAAAGAGCACTCAATGAATTCAGAAAGATTGAGATTATACAAAGTAATTCCTCTGACCACAACGGAATGAAGTCATTAAAAACTTCCCAACTAAGAAGAGTCCAGGACCAGATGGCTTCACAGCTGAATTCTACCAAACATTCCAGAAAGAGCTAACACCATTTCTACTTAAGCTCTTCCAAAAAATATAAGTAGAAGGAATATTACCTAACTCATTCTGTGATGCCAACATTACCCTAATACCAAAACCAAATAAAGATACCACAAGAAAAGAAAATTACAGACCAATTTCTCTAATGAACCTAGATGCTAAAATCCTTAACAAAATACTCGCTAATCACATTCAACAACATATCAAAAGGATTATACACCATGACCAAGTGGGTTTCATACCGGGTATGCAAGGATGGTTCAATATAAGAAAATCAATCAATGTAATACACCATATAAACAGATTGAAAGAAAAAATCACATGATCATCTCTGTAGATGCAGAAAAAACATTCGACAAAATACAGCATTCTTTCCTCATAAAAACACTACAAAGATAGGAAGAGATGGAAACTTTCTGAAAATGATAAAGGGTATATATGAAAAACCCAAAGCTAACATCATTTTCAATGATGAAATCCTAAAAGCCTTCCCTCTGAGATTGGGAACAAGACAAGGATGCCCACTATCACCACTCCAATTTAACATTGTCTTAAAAGTACTTGCATGAGCACTGAGACAAGAAAAGGACATAAAAGGCATCCAGATTGGAAAA
>JAKSZT010054399.1:18481004-18555183 GCA_026826555.1 Tolypeutes matacus
GTTATATAAAGAGATCAT
This sequence comes from Tolypeutes matacus, assembly GCA_026826555.1. Taxonomy (NCBI): domain Eukaryota; kingdom Metazoa; phylum Chordata; class Mammalia; order Cingulata; family Chlamyphoridae; genus Tolypeutes; species Tolypeutes matacus. The sequence continues at coordinate 18,481,023 of JAKSZT010054399.1, forward strand.
ACAAGTCAATGATAAAAGACAAGCAACTCAATTAAAAATAGGCAAAGACTTGAATAGACATTTTTCCAAGGATGAAATACAAAGGGCCAAAAAGCACATGAAAAAATGTTCATCACTAGATACTAAGGAAATGCAGATCAAAATTACAATGAAAAACCATTTCACACCTTATAGAATGGTCATTATTAAAAAAGCAGAAAAGTACAAGTGCTGGAGAGAATGTGGAGAAATAGTAACACTCCTTCACCATTGGTGGGTACGTAGAATGGTGCAGCCTCTGTGGAACAGTTTGGCAGTTCCTAAGGAAGTTAAATACAGATTTGACATGAGACCCAGCAATAGGACTACTAAGTATATACCCAGAAATACTGAGGTCAGGGACACAAAAAGACATTTGCACACAAATATTCATGTTGGCATTTTTCACAGCTGCCAAAAGATGGAAAAAACCCAGATGTCCATCAACCAATTAATCAATAAACAAGTTGTGGTGTAAACATATAATGGAATATTATTCAACTATAAGAAGAAATGAAGTTGTGAAGCGTATAACAACATGGATGAAAACTGGGAGGATATTATGCTGAGTAAAGCAAGGTAGACACAAAAGGACAAATGTGTGATTTTGCTATTATGAACTAAATATAATGAGCAAACTCATGGAGTTAATATTAATACCTAGAATATAGGTCACCAGAAGATAGAATGAGGATAGAGAAGGGAAAGCTGAGGCTTAATCTGTGCAGAATTGGTGGGAGGAAAAAAGATGATTTGTAATGTTTGGGAACTACTAAAAATGTTGAAAGCACATTATAGTGTTGGAAAATAGCAGCAGCGATATATAGGCATGACATTAGAAAAGCCTAAGGTCATGTATAAAACTAGAAGGAAAGCTGAAAAATGAAACACGGCACTGTGTAGCATAGCTAACTCTCTTGTGGAAAATGAGTATGGCTAATAGTGTATGTATAAGAATGTTATTTCTCTGAAACAGATCAAATGGACTTTAATGTTATAAATTGTTAATAATAGGTTGATATTTGGGTAAAAATACAACCAAAGCAAACTATGGACTGTAGGGTAGGGTACAGCAATATTTAAATATATTTCCAACAATGGTAATAAAGGAAGTGTGTTCAGTGAAAGAAACTAGACACTTCATCCATACAAAATTTAAATACAAATAAATTTATAGAGATCAAATAAATTAGCAGTTTTGTATGGCATGGAAAGGATAGAGGGATTGGGAGTTGACTACCAAGGGGTAAGGGGTTTTTCTGTTTGTAGTAATGAAAATGCTCTAATATTGATTGCATTGATGAATATACAACTCTGTGATTATACCAAATTCCATTGCACATTTTGTATTGTATGGTTTTTGAATATGTTTCAATAAAATTGATAAAAAATTTAATTATTGAGTTCAACACATCAGGTAACTGAAGTTACAGGACAAACAACAACGTTGAAAGTTCAAGAAAGACAGATGCCTGCAGGAAGAAACAGGACACAAACATTAGCTTACTTGAGGAAGATGCCACCAGATGAGATTTGCCCTTCCAAAAGGTCAAACTAGAATTCATGTAATCAATTTCTTATAGCTGGGTGTGGTCATGGCTTAAGAGTGTGAAGCTCCCAGTGGCCACATGTGTAGATGGCTTCCTACCCTTTTGCAGGATGTTCCTCTAGAATTGGGAAGAATCCACACAAAGGCCTCCATCTTCCTGTCTTCATGCTATTTTGGGGAGAGGAGCAGCAGCCACTGCCAAAATGAATCCAGACTCACCTTCCCTAGAATGGAGGCCTTGTACAAGTCCATGGTTCATGGAGAATAGAAATAGAACTAATATGCAAATTGGGTTACAAACTCTGCAATGTTCTTTGCAGGTGAAGGGAAGAAGAAGAAGGGATCATCTCTTCTGTGTAATAAAGGGTAGGGCACTGACTTTGGCATCCTGGGCCCCTCCTGCAGGCAGACTCCTCAGGCCTCTTAGGGGGAATATCTGTTTCTAGGGTCTCATTCCCTCACCTCAATATATGTCTCCCAGAGTAAAACAGGACTGCCTTTTTCATTCTCAAGCTCATCATTTGAAGTTGTGGCATGTTCTGTGTGAGGTGTCTGGAGATCATGATTTATCTTTCACAGACTTTACAAATTTCATATTTTTTTATTACAAAGAATGATTGTGACCCACTCCAACCCTACTCTGGAAATCCTGGAGAACTGTTGATGGTTTAGATGTGAAGTGTGAATACAGAGACTGCACAGAAGATACATAGATCCATCTCTGCCCATCCCAGGCTGTATCACTTCTCCCCAAGAATGCACAAGTGGAAACTAATATACATACATAAGGCCACAACAGCAGTGAACTCAGGAGACAAACATCTCTTTCTCTCTCTCTCTCTTATACAAATGCACACACACTCAAGCACTTTAATAAAAATATTGTAGTGGCATGGAGCTATGTACCCCAGATAAACATTCTCAATTTTAATCCTTTCCTGTGGGTGTGAACCAATTGCATGTAGGATGTTTTGATGAGATCCAAGGATTGCCAGCAGCCAGCCCCCAAAGGTTGTGGACAGCTGGAAGAAAGTACCACACTAACGATATCTTTTTTTTTTTTAATCTCTCATTGCCTCAAAAGTATGAGCCAATAAATTCCTGTTTTTTTATGCCATTCCATTTCATGGTTTTGTTTTAGCAGGCAAGGAAATAAAACAAGTACCCACACACTACCTCATATGCACTTGCACACCTTCACACCTCTCATACACATACTCTCTTTAACAATCATATCAAAAACATACATTTGGAAACTCACAAATACACAGCACACAATCACATTTCAATAATGAGTGTTCCTATTTCTCCACATTCTTTCCAACATTTGAAATTTTCTGTTTTTTATTTTTTAATAGTGGCCATTCTATTGGGTGTGAAATGGTATTGCTGTCATTTCCCTAATAGCTAATTATGTTGAGCATCTTTTCATGTGCTTTTTAGCCATACATATACCTCTTTGGAGAAATGTCTTTTGAAGTCTTTTGCCCTTTTCAAAAATTGGTTGTCTTTTTATTGTTGAGTTGTAGGATTTCTTTATATATTCTGGATATTAAATGATTATTTGCTATGTGGTTTACAAATATTTTCTACCACTGGGTACATTGTCTTTTTACTTTTGTGATAAAATCCATTGATTTACAAAGGTTTTAAATTTTTTGAAGTCCTATATATCTTTTTTTCTTTAGTTATTTGTGCTTTGGGCCAAAGTCTAAGAAGCCATTGTCTAGCACAAGGCTGTGAATATACTTCCCTATATTTCCTTCTATTATTTTATATTCCTAATTCTTATATTTAAGTCTTTATCCATGTTGAGTTAATTTTTGTATATAGTGTGAGATATTTTGCATATGGATATTCAGTTCTCCGAACACCATTTGTTGAAAAAACTATTCTTTCCCAATTGATTGGTCTTGGAAACCTTGTCAAAAGTCAATTGACCATAGATGTGAGGGTCTATTTCTCAACTCTCAATTTGATTCTACTGTACTATATAACTATCCTTGTGCCAGTACCATGTTGTTTTGAACACTGCAGGTTTTGAATAAGCTTTATAGTCAGAGAGAGTGAATACTCCAGCTTTGTTCTTCTTTTTCATAATGGTATTGGCTACTCTTCCAAATAAATGTGATAAATGTCTGTTCCATTTATAAAAAGTAGACTGTTGGAAATTTGATTGAGATTGTTTTGAATCTGTAAATCATTTTGAGTAGATGCCATGGGAATGAAATGAAAACACTTTGAGGTTTAGTATTTTTGGGGGGAGGCCCTGTTTATTGTTCTGCTTCATTACACATACAGTCCAGCCACTTTGGGAGGTGTGCTCAAGGACATGCTGTATGTGTAGGGGCTCAGAAAGTTCCAGGCTGTGCAGGAGATATTGGAGAAGCAGAAAGCTCTAACTAAGTAGCAGTGTAGAGTAAGAAAGTTCTTATTGTTTTCAGCAGGAACTGATAACAACAGCTATTTCCCATGCAGCAGTATATTGCTTGCTCAGCAAAGTAGGTTTTAACTGTTTCAAAGATATTTAAACCAAAGTGTTCCCACATCTCCCCCATTTTTGTTTAAGAAAGAAGAAGAAAAGGAAAGGGGAAATATATTCTGGCACAGCTTTTATAAATATCTGTTTTTAATTTGATGATTGGTGGTAGTAAGACTAGGTTGCTGACAGTTACCTGGGTTCTGAACTGGGCTGTGCGTGGGAAACAAAGTAGCCATGGGGGCAGTTGAACCTCCTTTAGAAGGGGTGAGGGTTAATGTCCTACATTTGTAGGCCCTCCAATTCTCTCCTGATGCCCCCCCTGCGACTGTGTCTGTCTTAGGTTTTTCCTTCCCTGCGGAATCTTACCCATCTCTGGCTAAACAGCCATCCTCTGGAGCCAAGAAGGGTGATGTGAGGCTGCCAATATTTCCATGACCTCCACACCCAGCAAGTGCCTAGGGATTCCCATGCTCACTGATGTTGCCCCAGCTCAGGTTACAAGTTTTAGAAAACCCAGGCTTACCAGCACCTAGAAGGCTTATATAGTTTAAGGGGACACAAGCAATCCCATGTGCACAGGATACCCCCAGAATATGGAGAGGTATCCATACTCCCCTGTTTTGTTTATTGTTTTAGATGATATGACATATTTTAAATATTTTTAAGGCTGAGTTAATTGGACTTTATTAGGGGTTATCTGGAGACTAGTTTGAGTAAGAAAATTTTGGAGATGTTTATAGAGTTGTGTTAAAAGTGTTTCTGAGGGGACTGTAATAAGGATAATATCCATGAGGTGATAAATACATGCTTGTGGGAGAGCAGAATGAGTAGAGCATAAAGCCTGAAAGATATAATATCGACACATGGTGGGGCTATTGAGCATTCCTTGTTGCAGGACTTTTCACTGATATTTAGTTAGTGGACTTTTGTTAATAATTAGAAGAATACAAAGTAAGTGAAGGATTATTTATAAACAGGGGTTTAACTGTTATATCTCAAACTCTTACAATATGTATACATACATTTACATGTTTACTAAACTGGGGGACATACTGATATACTTGGCCCACTTTTAGCTAGAGTCCCGGATAGATGCAAGATAAATGCTAATATGCATATCTAGTTTAATAAGTCTATACCGTTAATTAGAATGAGAAACAAGAATAACATAATTAATTAAAAGATTAAATCAATATTGAACAGAGTTATAGAATGATAGATAAATAGAGCAGTTTTATATATAAACTTACCAATATTTAGCTTTCAGCTGGGAAGTTTTGAATTAGCAGCTGACATTAGAGTTTTAATTGAAAACACTTGTGCAGAGCACTTTTTCCTAGGGTGGGACTTTAACTGGTTTGACTAGGGACTATCTTTTTTACTGTGTTTACGATTAATGAATTTGATACTATAGATGTCAACTTGTGAGCACTGTGTTAATTCCCGAGGAAGTGGCCAGCCTCCTCAAGAAGGACTACAACATTCCTTGGGCAGTACATTCTAAGGTTTATGCATCAGCCTCTGGGAAAGTGGCCAGCTCTCCCAGGGAGGAACACAACACTTTCTGGAATGTACTTTATCTCCTTTAATTCATTACAAAACATCCCTGATGTGCCTACTATTTTTGTTCCCATTATTTGATGGAGTTTCAGTTAAAGGCCATGACTACTGACAGAAAAGAAGATCACCTTGGAATGTGATAAACAAGCTCTCCAGTCTCATGCTAATAGGAGCTGGGTGGGGAACCATCCTGAGCTTGTAAGATTTACAATGTCTGTGAATTGCAGAAATGTAAAAGAGCTGAGTCATTGACCTTTAAGACTTGTTGATTTCAGTAAAACATAACTGTCAAGTATCTATTGCCCTTGCACATGCTCACACGTATTTTCTTTGTTCTAAAGCCAAATAAAAGCCACACTTTATGAGGTGGCTGGGCTCTTCTCTCCATATCGGACGGAGTTTTTTTTCTCTTTGTCTTATTCTTTCTTTCTCATCTGTGGCACCATTTTCACGGACCCAGTTCTTGAATGCCAACAATTATTTTTCCTGAAATATGAAAAGTGTTAACTAGCAAGGCATTGGTTTGTTGATTAATAAAGTTTTTTTGCATGATGCTTCACTTTTAGGTTTGAACAATACCTACTAAATTTTAAAAAAATACATTTGGTTTTAGGATTGTTCAAACTCAACAGAAGAGATTTATATTTACATTTAATAATATACATTTATGTGTAATTTACAAGTTATTAAGTTACTTAAGTATGCAATGTATTATATTAAAGTTTTGATTAGTATTTAGTATACTATACATAATTCATAACTACAGTAGATTATATAACAACGAACAATAATAAGACTTTTAACTAGCAGGCATCCAATGAATAAACTTTAATTTCCTATGTGTTTAAGATTCCTAACTAGTGAGATTAAATAGACTAGTAGCATGATTAAAATGAATTTAATTTCTCTATTTTGTATAGTTTGAGGCATAGGCAACAACAAATTATTATTTTTTTATTTGAGTTGTGGGGCAGCACATTAACTTGAAATTTTAAGACCTGCATTGGTTCTGCTGTTAACATTGTAATTGGAACTGGGGCTGTGACTTACAGTGTTGAATTTAAACTTAGTTTATTTTTGGCTTTTTTACAGAGAGGGGAATGTGGGTTGGGTTGGCTTGACTTGTTTAAGGAGATACTAAAGAAAGTTTTAGCAAGTTTTATGACAAAGTGATAGTGATATAACTGGATATTATTTTTTGTGGTTATGCACTACTCCTGGCAGCTCTTAATGGCTGCTCTCTTTTTTCAGGTATAGAGCTGCTTTTTTAGCTAAGGGGGAAAATCAGATGAATATGAGTTAAAGCATCCACCTCTTGATTTTTAGGTGGAGAGGTTGTTATTGTGACATATAAGCATTGTTAAATTTTTAGGAATTTTATACACTTTTTAAGTATTCATATGAAGCTTTTATTTGCACAACTTTTACAGAGGGTTAAAGAATTTATTTTTAATTTTATAACAATTTAAAATAGTTTCTATTTAAACTATCACATATTAAATAAATTTAACTATTTTATTACTTTACTTTTTTTAAGGTGAAAGAAAAAAATCTTGCACTCATTTGAAATAAAAAGCTACTTTTCAGGATTTGACTTTTAGAAAGCAGGTTTGAACATTATGTTCTTTTAAGAGTGATAAGACTAGTTTAAGGAAATGATAAGGTTAAAGTACAAGAAGCTATTTTGGTAAGACAGACTTTCTTTTTTGTATACTGATTATTCAGGAGAAAACTCTTTGTAAACTTTTACTAAAACAGACTAATGACTTGAGAAACTTTGAGAAAGAGTAAAATTTTAACTTTGTATTATTATACTATTTGACATTAAAGTTTTTAAATCTTTATAGATAGAACCATTAAATCTTAGTTAACTTTGACCACAAAAATTCCTTTTCTGCACACCTTCTGCACTGTATTCATTTAAATTTTGTCCCACATTTTACTCTTTTTTTTAATAACTAGTTATTTTATCTTAGGACAAAATTATTTTCTTTTTCCTAAATAATAAAAACACATTCTATATACTTTATATACTTAAGTTACCAAAATAATTTTGGAAACTGTTTTCAAGCAAACCTCTTACAACATACAATTACCATCAACACTAAACAAACTTGTCAAAATAATGATTCAATTCGGTTATAACTATTTTTATTATTTCAAATTAATATCCATATTTACTTAATATAATCATTTATTTAATTTTTGGCCATTTGAATAGAGCTCTTTTAATACTTTTCATTTATTAATTTAATATTACCATCTGGAGGTATCAAAACGTACACTGACATTGAACAAACAGACAACACAAAATGAATTATAACACATTACTAGAAACATACATCTTTGATTTTTCTGCTTTTGAGATTTTTTCTGGAAACCGTGTTGCCAAGTTTTCCTACTCTTCCAATGGTTTAATTTTACTAGCCCCCATTAGCTCACAGCTTATCATTATGTAGGCAGTAGGAGGTTTCAGAGTTGCTGCCTGACTGTTTTCCTTATCTTAGTTAACTCTTTTGCAGAATGTTATTTTACAAGCATAATTATACTGACAAGGGGTTTATTCAGCACTCTGCCTGTGTGGGATGTTGTATTTGTGATTTAACCTTTCCTTGCACAGGTGGTTCAACATGATTTCCCTCCGTTACTCAAGAGGGAGTTGAAAAGGTGTTTCTTCCTTTTTGGGGGGATACAGGGTTTTTAACTGGGAACTCCTCCGAGGGAACCATAGGACGAGACATATAAAGTCCCATTCCCATGAAGATCCCCTCACTGAACTAGACAGGTTGGCAACTATCCCCAGTGGGCGTTGCTGCTCCCTTACCTTGGGGTGATTAGTTTTAGTTTTGACCAGGATGTCAATCTGGATGAATGTAGCTTTTCCTTAACGTGCCGTCTTTTGCTGTTGGTCCTAGTCACTTCGGGGTCACTGATTTTCACTGGAATGAAATGAAAACACTTTGAGGCTTAGTATTCTTTGGGGGCAGCCCTGTTTATTGTTCTGCTTCAGTATATATACAGTCCAGCCACTTTGGGAGGTGTGCTCAAGGACATGCTGTACGTGTAGGGGCTCAGAAAGTTCCAGGCTGTGCAGGAGATATTGGAGAAGCAGAAAGCTCTAAGTAACAGTGTAGAGTAAGAAAGTTCTTATTGTTTTCAGCAGAAACTGATAACAGCAGTTATTTCCCATGCAGCAGTATATTGCTTGCTCATCAAAGCAAGTTTTAACTGTTTCAAAGATATTTGAACCAACGTGTTCCCACAAGTAGAAATGACATCTTCAGAATATTTAGTCTTCTAATTCATGAGCATGGAATATCCTTCCATTTATCTAGTTTTAAAAAAATTCTTTTAGCAAAGTTTTCCAAAGTCCTTTACATCCTTGGTTAAAGTTACTCCTAGGTATTTGGTTCTTTTAGTTGCTGATGTAAATGGAATTTTTTCTTTGATTTCCTCCTCAGATTGCAAATTACCGGTGTATAGAAACACTTCTGATTGCCTGTTGACCTTGTACCCTGCCACTTTGTTGAATTTGTATATTAGTTCTAGTGACTTTTGTTTCAGATATTTTGAGACTTTATATAGGATCATTTCATCTGCCAATAGTGAAAATTTTAATTCTTCCTTTCCCATTTGGGTGCCTTTTATTTCTTTTTCTATACTAAGTTCTCAGGCTAGTACTTTGAGTATAATGTTGAATAACAGTAGTGACAGTGGGCATCCTTGTCTTGTTTCATGTCTTAGAAGGTAACCTTTCAGTCTTTCACCATTAAGTATGATGTTATTTATGGGTTTTCATTTATGCCATTTATCAAATTGAAGAAGTATCCTTCTATTCCTTTTTTTTATAGTGTTTTATCAGGAAAAGATGCTGGATTTTATCAAATGCCTTTTCTGAGTCAATTAAGATGATCATGTGGTTTTGCCCTTATTTTGTTAATTTGTTAGTATTACACTAATTGATTTTCTTATGTTGAAGCACCTTTACATACCTGGGCTAAAACCCACTTGGTCATGGTATATATTTCTTTTAATGTGCTGTTGGATTTGATTTGCAAGTGAGGATTTTTGTATCAATTTTTATACAGGAAATTTGTTTGTAATTTTCTTTTCTTGTAGTATCTTTATCTAACTTTGGTATTAGGGAGATTTTGACCTCATAGAATGAGTTAGGTAGTGTGCACTCCTCCTCCTTTTGGAGGAGGAATGGTATTAATTCTTTTGGGAATTTTTGGTAGAATTTGTTTGTGAAGCAATTTTGTCCTGGGCTTTTCTTTGTTGGGAAGATTTTGATGATGGTTTCAATCTCTTTACTTGTCATTAGTCTGTTAAGATCTTCTATTTATTGTAAAGTCAGTTCAGTGTAAGATGTTCCTGTGTTTCTAGGAATTTGTCCATTTCATGTTGGTTCTCTACTTTACTGGCATACTGTTGTTCATAGTGTCCTTTCATGATGCTTTTTATTTCTATAGGTTAGTAGTAATACTTCCCCTCTCATTTCTGATTTTTTTTATTTACATTTTCTCTCTTTTTCACTTTGTCAGTATAGCTAAATATTTGTCAATTTCATTGATATTTTCAAAGAACCAACTTTTGGTTTTATTAATGTTCTCTATTGTTTTGTATACTCTAATTTATTTCTGCTCTGATCTTTGTTTTTGTTTTCCTTCTGCTTGCTTTGGTTTAGCTTGCTGTTCTTTTACTGGTTCCTCCTAGGTCTTTGAGTTTAGCTCTTTCTTTCTTCTTTATGTAAGCTTTTAGGGCTGTAAATTTCTCTCTCAGCACTGCCTTCACTGCATCCTGTACATTTTATAAGCTATGTTTTCATTTTCCTTCATCTCAAGATATTTCCTGATTTCCCTTGTGATTTCTTTTTGGCCCACTGGTTGTTTACATGTGTGTTACTTATATTTACCTATATTTGTGGAAATTCCAATTCATTTCCATTTATTGATTTACAGCTTCAGTCAATTATGGTCAGAGAAGACACTATAATTTCAATCTTCTAAAATTTAATGAGACTTGTTGTGTGATCCAACATGTGCTCTATCCTGGAGAAGAATCATATGCACTTGAGAAGAATATATATCCTGCTTTTTTGGGGTGTTGTGGCATTTTGATACTTTATATATCCCAGGAAAGCATGTTCTTAAAGTTAATCCATTCCTGTGGTGTAAACCCATTACAAGTGGACCTTTTGATAAGGTTTTGTTAGTTTGGGCATATCTCGTTTTGGGCCTTAATCCTCTTACTGGAGTCCTTTATAAGAAAATTAAATTAAGGAAAAAAAAAAAAAAAAAAAAAGAAAGACACAGAACCAAGAAGCTTAAAGCAATGAAACTCAGTAGAGAAGAGAAGAAAGAATACACAGATGCAACTGTGTGCCTTGTCATGTGGCAGAAGAATCAATGATCACTGGCAGCCAGTCTTTGGGAAGAAAGCATCACCTTGGAGATTACTTGATTTGGACATTTATTTCTCAGCTTCAAAACAGTAAGCTAATAAATTCCCATTGTTAAAATTCAATCCATTTTATGGTATCAGTTTTCAGCAGTTCTGTATATGTCTGTAAGGTATATTTATCTATCATATTATCCAAGTTCTCTGTTGTTTTATTGATCTAGTTGTTCTAACTATTGGTGAGAGTGGTGTATTGAAGTCTCCAACAATTATTTTAAAGGTGTCTGTTTCTCCCTTCAGTTTTCCAGTGTTAGCTTCATGTATTTTAGGGTAATGTGGTAACTTGTTATTTATTCTCTTTGGATTGAACATTTTATTAATATATACTGTCTTCCTTTTTCTCTTATAACAGCTTCTGATTTATATTCTATTTTGTCTACTATTATAAATACTTCAGCTCTATTTTGATTACAATCTGCATGGAATATCTTTTTTTCCATCCTTTTCATTTCAACCTATTTGTGTCTTTGAATCTAAGGTGAGTGTCTTATAAACAACATATAGTTGGATCATGCTTTTTTATCCATTCTGATAATCTGGGTTTTTGACTGGGAAGTTTAATCCATTAAACATCAGTGATATTATGATAAAGGCAGTACTTACTTCAGTCATTGTCATTTTGTTTTTATTGTAATATATTTTTTTGCCTCTCATTTCTCTTTTGCAGCCTTCTTTTCATATTATTGTTCTTTTTGATATATCTGACTGGTCCCTTTCTCATTGGGCACATATTTTCAGTATTTTCTTTGTAGATACCCTGGTGTTTGCATTACATAACCTGCATCTATAATCCAATTTGAGAAGATATCATCTTAGGGGGCTCGGCATCAGAGTAAGTAGGCAGGGTTCAACTCTCTTAAAAAATAACTGTGGAAAGGCAAAAAGATATCTGAGGGGGTTGCTCTGGAAATATGCAGACTAGGAGAGTCCTGTGCATCATCCAGGAGGGCAGGGGACAGAGAGACAAGTAAGCTGAAATGAAACATGTGAATTACTAGCCCCTGAAGCCAGATACGGTACCCACATGTCATCCTAGAGACAACAACCTGGATAAATCCTGTGGCTTATTGCAGCAAACTGAGAGGGGAACAGATGTCTTCCTCTTTGGGAAGAGAAGGGATGTGGTGGAGGGTGGTGAGTGGTTTCTTTTCAGTGAGTTTGACCAAGACAGTCCATTTTGAATCATGGCTCTGGCCAGTCCAGAATTACAAGTAAATGGAGGTTGAAAGACACAACCCTGTGGAAAGATTCACTGACAGGTGTCATTTGCTGGCAAGCCAGAAAACTGCAAGAAGTAAAATACTTTTTGGCATCTAATGTTCCAAACCCCTTGGATCTGATCTGCACCCAATTAATGAGTGCCTGGCCCTATTTTGATAACTTGAACTGGGCAGTTTTATAGACTTGGGATAAGTCGAACCAAAATTCAAAGAAGAGCTATAAAACAAAACTACAAGAGGGAGAAATTGACTGTCAGAGTAAATTCAAGAACATAGTTCAGATGTCTATATATTAGCAAAAAATTACAATCCATACTAAGAAACAGGAAGAGATAACCTAGCCAAAGGAACAACACCCAAATCCTAATGAGACACAGGGTTTAAGATAACTAATCAATGATAATCATACAAATCTCCCAAATCAATTCAAGAGTTGAAGGAAAATACGACTAAAGAGATAAAGGATACTAAAAAAGATACTGGGTGAGAATAAAGAACAATTTGAAAGCCTGCAAAGAAATATAACAGAGCTTATGCAATGAGCGCACAATGAATAAGGTTAAAAATACATTAGAGAACACCATCAAGTCCACTCTAGTCCATAGTTCTTGTTCACATATGGTGATTCTAGCAATGCAAGAAATTATAACAATGAGGTGGAGCCAGTGGCCACTTGACACTTTTGGGTTAGGGAGGGGATGAGCAGTTGAAATACAGGGGCTTCTTTGGGAGTTGGAGGTTGTCCTGAATACTGTTGTGGCAACGGATGTAGGCCATTTTAAATCAGCACACACCGCTCAGAACTGAGTGGGAGAGACTGTGGTCTACAGTGTGAACTGTGGTCTATGGTTGGTGGCAAGGCTCCAGGATGTGTGGGCTCATTGAGAGTGGTGGGCCACACTTGTGGGAGATGTTTGTGTGGGATGTGGTGGGAGGTGTGGGAGGTGGGCAACATGGGAATCCCAGTGGTTTCCGTGTAATATTTTGGGTAATCTAAGCACCTCTTAAAATATATGTGTGTATATATATAACATTTTTGTAAGCAAATACACATATATGCATATATATTTATATATCATTATGCAAATGTTTGTATGTATTGTGAGAATTTTGATTTTTACCCACAATAAAAATAAATTAAAAAAAAAAAGCCAACAAAAAAATAACAGTAACAAAATAAAAAATTAATAAAAAAATACATTAGAGGCATATAACAGCATTTTTGATATGGCAGAAGAACAAATAATGGAAATTGAAGACAGAATATCTGAAATTGAAAAGACAGGAGAACAGAGAGGAAAAAAATAGGAAAAAAATGGAACAGGGTCTCAGGAAATTGAATGACAACACAAAATGCACAGACATATGTATTGTATGTGTCCCAGAAGGAGAAGATAATGGAAAAGGGGCAGACAGAATATTTGAGGAAATATTGACAGAAATTTCCCAACCCTTATGAAAAACATAAATATCAGTATGCTAGAAGGACTATGCAGCCCAAACAGAATAAATGCAAATAGACCTACTCCAAAACACCTACTGTTCAGAATGTCAAATATCAGAGACAGAAGATTCTGAAAGCAACAAGAGAAAAACTATGCATTACACATTAGGGAAGCTCAATAAGACTAAGTGCTGATCTCTCATTAGAAACTATGGAGGCTAGAAGAACATAGTATGATGTATTTAAGGTCCTGAAAGAGGAAAAATGCCAACCAAAAATTCTTTATCTGGCCAAACTGACCTTGAAAAATGAGGGTGAGTTAATGTCTTAACAGACAAATAAAAACTGAGAAGGTATCTTACCAAATGACCAGATTTACATGATTTACTAAAGAGAGTGCTACAGCCTGAAAGGAAAGACAAGGGTGAGAGACTTGAAGAGTGTAGAAATGAAGATTATTAGGAAGGGTAACTTAGAGGGAAAAAAAACAGACAATAATAAGATATGAAAAGAGAAATACAAAGGATAAAAAGTATGAAGTAAGTTATACCTTTACAGTAATAATATTGTACATTAATTGATTGAACTCCTCAATCAAAAGACATAGATGGACAGAATGGACTTTAAAAATGAGGCATCATTGTGCTGTCTACAATAGACTCACCTTAAGTGTAAGGACAAAATAATTTTGAAAGTGCAAGGTTGGAAAAGGATATTCCATGCAAATAGTAACCAAAAAAGATCTGGAGTAGTGATACTAATATTGGACAAAATAGATTTTAAATGCAACACTGTCATAAAGGATGACGAACGTCATAATATATTAATAAAATGGGCAATTCACCAAGAAGAAATAACTATAAAAAATATTTATGCCCCTAACCTGGATGCCTCAAGATACATGAGGCACACATTGGCAAAACTGAAGGGAGAAATAGATGTCTCTACAATAATAGTTGAAGAGTTCAATACACCACTCTCAGCACTGGACAGAACATCTGGAAAGAGGATAAATAAGGAAACAGAGAGCTTGAAAAATATGGTAAATGAATTAGACTTATCAGACATTTATAGGACATTACACCCCAAAATAGCAGGATATACATTCTTCTCAAGTGTTCATGTATCCTTCTCAAGGATAGACAGTATGTTGGGTCACAAGACAGGTCTCAACAAATTTAAAAAGATTGAAATTATATGAAGTACTTTCCATGATTATAAGGAATACAGGTGGAAATCAATAATGGGTAGAAAAAGGCAAAAGCCACAAATATGTGGAAATTAAACAGTACACTGTTAAATAATCAGTAGGTCAAAGAAGAAATTACAAGAGAAATCAGTAAAATCTCAAGAAGAATGAAAATAAGAACACAACATATCAAAACCTATGAGATACAACAAAGGCAATGCTGAAAGGGAAATTTACAGCCCTCAATGCTTACATTAGAAAAGAAGAAAGAGTTAAAATCAAAGACCTAACTGCACTCATGGAGGAACTAGAAAAAGAGCTGCAATATATTCCCAAACCAAGCTGAAGGAATGAAATAATAAGGTTAAGAACAGAAATGAATGAAATTGAGAAGAAAAAAACAATAGAGAGAATCAACAACACCAAAAGTTGGTTCTTCAAGAAGATCAATAAAATTGGCAAACCCCTAGCTAGACTGACAAAGAAAAAAAATCGAAGATGCAAATAAATCAGTCAGATTTGAGAGAGAGACCATTACACTGACCCTACAGAAGTAAGAGAGATCATAAGAGGATACTCTGATCAACTGTATGTCAACAACTAGACAAATTCCCAGAAACACACAAACTCCATTGACCCTAGAAGAAATATAAGGCCTCAACAAACCAATCACAAGTAAAGAGAGTGAGACAATAAGCAAAAAACCTCCTGAAAATGAAACACTTCTGAACAGATGGCTTCACAGGTGAATTTTACCAATCATTTAAAGATGGTCTAATACCAATCTTGCTCAAGCTCTTCAAAAAAATTGAACAGGAGGGAACCCTACCAAACTCTTTCTGTTAAGCCAACATCACTGTAATACCAAAGCCAAATAACAATAATAAGAGAAAAGAAAATTGCAGTCCA
This sequence comes from Tolypeutes matacus, assembly GCA_026826555.1. Taxonomy (NCBI): domain Eukaryota; kingdom Metazoa; phylum Chordata; class Mammalia; order Cingulata; family Chlamyphoridae; genus Tolypeutes; species Tolypeutes matacus. The sequence goes on from JAKSZT010054399.1 coordinate 18,496,854, forward strand.
ATTTCTTTAATAGATGCAAAAATTCTCAACAAAATAATTGCAAACAGATGCCTAAAGCACAATAAAAGAATTATACACCACAATCAACTGGGGTTTATCCCAGGTATACAAGTGTGATTCAACACAAGAAAATCAATTAATATAATTAAACACATTAATAAAGTGAAGAAGAAAATGAACAATCTGAGGGGAGGTTAGACAAAAAATTCATGTATAGCAGTGACCAAAAGAATAAAATCTTTAGGAATAAACTTAACCAAGAATATAAAGGACTTGTATTAAAAAACCACAAAACATTGCAAAAAGGAAACCAAAGAAGACCTAAATAAATGGAAGGGCATTCCATATTCATGGATTGGGAGACTAGATATCAAATGCCAAATCTACCCAAACTGTTTTACAATTCAGCACAATCTCAATTAAAACCCCGTGACAGTTTGAAATTTTATGAAAATCCCAAAAAGAGAAATATTATGTTTGTAAATTAATCTGTTATTCTGGGTGTGATACCCTTTGATTGCATTAAATTCAGTTGTGGGGTCCCTAATTAGGTTACCTGTTGAGATTGCTGTAGAGGTTTTTATTGGACTATGTCAGTGAGATGTGACTCAAGTTGAGTCCTTATCCCCTTGCTGGGTCTGATATAAATGGATTCACATAGACAGACACAGGAAAAGAGAGCTCTGTCATTTTTTATCCTACCATTTGACAGAAAGGAGAAGGTTCAAAGAGCTGAGGCCCAGGGGAGAGATGAGCCATTTGCCTGACAGCTTACAGCTGAACTTGGGAAGGGAGCAGAATAGCCGAGACTGATACCCTAAGAGAAAAGGCCAGATTGCAGCTGAAATCAGGGAGAGAGCAAAGCAGCTGAGTCTGAGAGAGGAAGCCTGGAAGGGAAGGGTAAACCTGGGCATGTGTTTCTTTGCCATTTGTATTTCTTCTTTGGACAGTTGTCTTTTCAAGACTTTTGCTTATTTTTTAAAGGGAGAGACACATTGATACATTGACAGACACCTAGGCAGGATTCAGTTAGAAGCTAAACTCACTGGTCTTGTTGGATGGAGAAGCAAAGTTAAAAAGTGAAAGGGCCGGGAAGCGGCTGTGGCTCAATCAGTAGGGCTCCCGTTTACCATATGGGAGGCCCTGGGTTCGGTTTCTGGGGCCTCCTGGTGAAGGCGGGCCCGCCCACACGGCGTGGTTAGCTGACCCAGAGAGCACAAGCAGCAAGGGGGGGATAAATGAATAAATAAATTTAAAAAATCTTAAAAAAAAAAAAAAAAAAAAAAAAAAGTGAAAGGGCACACCCAGACATGAGTAAAGGCATGCTCAAGATAGAGACACGTGCTCTGCCCTAGGTTACTTGTTTTATAGGCTACAGAACTCTGGGGTCTGCATTGTTTGGCATATTTAAGACAATGGAAGGGAAATTCATTGGGTGGTTTGATTCTCTTAGGGGTTCAGGGGTTTCTGTCTGGTGGTGATTGGCCTCATGTTGCTGTCCATGAGCTTTGCAAGGCATGTTGTCTGGCAGTGATTGGCCTCTGACCACTGTTCACGAGGTGTGAGGTAATATGAAAGTGGGTGTGTGGTGGTGGTAGTGCCCTTCCTGCTCCTTCCCTTTTTCTCTCTATGTGACGATGTTGCTAGGTACTTTCTGATAGTATAGCTATTGGGTGTGTGCTGTAAGTTGTCCCCTGATAACTTGCTGGTGCAAGTCAGCAGGGTGTTGTCTCAGCTTGTGCAAGTCAATAGATGGATGCAAGTCAGCAGGCTCTTGCCTCAACCTCTCTTACCACGTGGTATTAGTAAGGCTTATTGAGTTTTCTGCCCCTCATCCTTAGGCCCCTATTCTATCCTGCCTCACTAAAACTATAATCTTACAAAAGATAAGCAGTATAAGAACCAAAAGAAAGTCCCTCCAATTTCCTAGAAAGAATTTACACTGCCTATCAGTGATACGCTAATATAGATCCAGAAAGTCCAGAAAATACCAGTCTTTTAAATATGACCTTTATTACTTAAAATTCTCCAGATATAAGAAGGAAGTTACAGAAAAATTGACTTGGGTCTAGAATTGCCCATCTTTAGATAAGTTGGCATTATCTTTAAGGTTTATCACAATAGGAACCAAAGTAAATAAAATCTGCACTTCAGAAGACGAATGACTCTACACAAAAGTCTAATGAACTGAAAACAATCAGAACTACTACAGAAAGGCAAGACCTCTGGGCCCAACCTCCACCCCTCAAGGGATAGGAGAAATTTTAAAATTAAGAACCAATCAATGTGCATATTGGAAGGAAGGACACTGAAAAAAGTATTGTCCTAAATGCTCTCAGGAAAAATACTGGGAACAGCTCAGTCATAACCAACAGAAACCTGGAATGAAAGGGCCCAGGGGGAGGGGAGTTAACTACTGAATTAAAATCAAATATTTAATGCATAAGCCTACTAAATACACCCCCCTTGCTACAAAACCTGTTAACCAAATAATACTCAAGTAATTTTTCGTGTGTGTTTGTGTGTGTTTCCAAGAACAAGCTTGTGAATTGCAGGCAACTGATCCCAGAGGAGATCATAAAAGCTGTAAAAACCAGAAGCAGGAAATCATGGAAAACCTGAAGACAACCATACCAAAAGAGAGAGTTTTGAATCAAATTAGTGTTTTATGTTTCTATTTGTATGCCTCAGTCTCTATTTGTATTAATCTGTGCAATGTATATATTAATACCTCTTGATGGTAGTAACAAATTAACAAATGAAAATTCTTGAGAGAGCTCTATTAAAATTTCTAAAAATTAAGTAAAGGCATATATGTGTGTGTGTACATATATATATATATACATTTATGTAAATGAGTCCTTCTGAAGCTCAAAAGTAGAAAAACCTAGCAGGATGAAAAGATCATATAGAAATCTGATTAAAGAAACTATTTGAAGAGAAAAAAAAAGATTTTCTGGAATTCCTCCATAATCTTTCTATAGCCTATCCTATCCCCAGGTTCTTCTCCTAACCCTGACTGAATTCAAGGCTTTTATTAAAACTCGTTGAGGGAGCTATGAGGAAGGGCTAGGTTTGTTAAGATGGGGAGATGTGAGTTTAGCTTCTAATTCTATCTACTAGGCATGGAAATTGAAAATGATAGGGACAGAGGAAATGTTATAGAATAAACCTTGGTTTGCATAGTTTGTCCTGTTTTTCCCCAATTAAATTTTTTAACAACCTTGGGATGGGAGTAATTAATAATCCACTCATTATTTTAATTTTATTCTACTTGGGTATAATCTCCCTAGGTTTATACTTATACTAATAAAATAAGTTAGCATTAATTTTGTTAAATCTTTTTTTAATGTAATACACTTTATTTTTTAAAGAGGTTTTAGATTACAGAAAAGTTACATCAAAAGAATACATACCCCTCTCTCCTCCCACCTCTTCCACTATTAGTAACAATTTACAATAGTGTGGTACATTTGTTACAGTTGAATAAATATTGAAGCCTTGTTACTAACCAAAGTCTATAGTTTACATTGTGGTTTATACTTAATTCCAATGCCTTAAAAATGCCCTGTGTTTCACCTATTATTCCCTTCCGTGTTCCTCAGAAAATCTGGTAGCCACTGTCTTTATATCAAAGTCACATGTTCTTCCATTGCTACAATATTAAGTTTACTTTTTCCATGGTTTCACTCCCCCCTTATGTTTGTTCATTCCTCAGCTTTGAAGATTTGGGAATGGTGATACCCACTTAGATGCAGACAGAAGGAACCATTTTGCTTGCGGTTGTAGATACTCTCTTTTTGGGAGGATGGGGTTTTTCCATCATGATCATTTTGTTCATTGTCCTGGGCGAGTCCAATGAACCGAAGAGTAGGTGTTGGCTGCAACCCTTCTGAGATTCAGGGCTCAATCAGCATATAAACAGTCCAAAGATTTAAGTGTCTGAGACATATATTTAATGAGTATAGTGCTATTTATAAGCTTAAATAGAAGATTTAGAAGAATCATGTTTAGGGAAATTATAAATGAATTTAACTCTGTTATAATGGGGAAATAGGTTGTCATATATTCCAAGGTAAGACCCACCAACATGGTGCTGACTTCAAGGGATTGTCTATCTTGTCTATAGTGTCCAGATGGCTCTAAAGCCCTCAGGAGCACTCCTATTGAGGCTTTGTTTACTGTTGCAGATAGTGAGATCTGCCTGAGACATGTATAAGTGTAACCTCTGGAATGACCTCCCAACTCATTTTGAAATCTTGTAGCCATAGAAACTCCTTTGTATTTACTGTTTCCCCCTTTTGGTCAAGGCCTTTTTCCAAATACATTGCATATCACTGGTTGGTGCTTGGTATTAATCTTTTGGTGCCAGGGAGGCTCATACCTGAGGGTCATGTCACATGCCAGGGGGTGGGGGAAGGTAGTACATTTATTAATATTTGCTGAGTTTGTCTGAGTGAGAAACTACATTTGAGTATCAAGGAGGTTTTCAGAAGGTAAATTTTAGGCAATAGTTCTTATTTACCTAAGTTTCAATGTTTACAAGAATAAGGTTCCTAAGTACATGTATTAATATTGAGGTCTTGGCACATTGGTCTGGTCTTTTATTAGGCACTGCCTATGTACTCAAGAGATTTTTGCCTCTCCATTTGAGAATGTAGCAGGACTCCCCAGGAAGGGAGTTAATATTTTGTTGTTTATTGTTTGGATCTCCAACCACTGAGATAATACCCTATGATAAGATGAACACATTCATATTCCACAGAAGCATGCTCCAGGTGCGGCCTCCTCCACACATCCACCCACCTCTGACACCCTGCACAAGTGACCCTCCCCTGCCATATTTGCTGAAAGAACATTCACAAAGTTGTATTCTCAACCACAGACCTCCACCTCCACAGAGTTCACCTGTTCCTTCCTTCAACCCTCTCCCCGGTCAATGGATAGCCCAACCACCTCCCCAACCCCCCACCCTCAAACTCCAGGACCATCGACCGCACTCACTTCCCTGTGCCACCACCATCCACATCCATTGCCAAACCACCCCCTTCCACCTTAATACACTTTCTGCCCAGATTGAGCATTGGCTCAATAGTCTAGTCCCTTTCTATCTCCTGGTAACCTGTCTTCCAGACTCTATCTCTGTGAGTCTGTTTAATATCCTTAGTTCATATCAGTGAGATCATACAATAACTGCCCCTTAGTGATTGGCTTACTTTACTCAACATAAGGTCTTCAAGATTCATCCATGTTCTCACATGTGTCAATACTTCATGCCTTCTTACAGCTGAATAATATTCTATTGTATATATATGCCATATTTTGTTTATCCATCCATCAGTTGATGGACACTTGGGTTGCTTTCAACTTTTGGCAATAGTGATTAATGCCAATATGAACATTGGTGTGCATATATCTGTTCATGTCCCTGCTTTCAGTTCTTCTAGGTATATACCTGAATTGAGATTTCTGGATCAAATGGCAATTCTGTAGTTAGTTTCCTGAGGAAACTCCAAACTGTCCTCCACAGCGGCTGCACAATTCTAAATTCCTAGATCATATGGCAGTTCTATAGTTAGTTTTCTCACGAATTGCCAACCTGTCCTCCACAATGGCTGGATCATTCTAAATTCCCACCAGCAGCAGGTGAGGGTTCCCATTCCTCCACATCCTTTCCAACACTTATAGACCTCTGTTTTTTAAATAGCCACCAATCTAATGGGTATAAGATGGTATCTCATTGTAGTTTTGATTTGCATTTCCTTAATAGCTAGTGATGTTGAACATCTTTTCATGTGCTTTTTAGTCATTCATTTTCTTCCTTGGAGAAGTATCTTTTCAAGTCAATTGTCCATTTTTAAATGGGTTGTTTGTCTTTTTATTTTTGATGTGTAGGATTTCTTTATATATGCTGGATATTAGGCTCTTATGATATGTGATTGCCAAATATTTTCTCCCATTGGGTAGGCTGCCTTTTTACTTTCTTGATAACCTCCTTTGAGGTGCAAAAGTTCATAATTTTGAGAAAATCCCATTTCCCTATTTTTTCTTTTGCTGCTTGTGCTTTGGGTATGAAGTTTATTAAACCATTTCCTATTATAAGGTCCTGTAGATGCTTCCCTACATTATCTTCCAAGGTCTTTATGTCTTGGCTCTTATATTTAGATCTTTGATCCATCTTGAGTTGATTTTTCTATAAGGTGTGAGATGATGTCCTCCTCTCATTCTTTTGGATATGGATATCCAGTTCTCCAAGCACCATCTGTTGAAGAGGCCATTTTCTCCCAGTTGAGTGGGCTTAGTGGCCTTGTCGAATATCAGATGACTGTATATGCAAGGATCTGTATTAGAACTCTCAATTTGGTTCCATTGGTTGGTATGTCTATCCTTGTGCCAATACCATGCAGTTTTGATCACTGTAGCTTTGTAGTAAGTTTTAAAGTCAGGTAGTGTGATTCCTCCAATTTTATTTTTCTTTTTCAATATTTCTTTGGCTATTCAGGGCCTCTTACCCTTCCAAATAAATTTTGTAGTTAGTCTTTTCAATTCAGTAAAAAAAATGCTGCATTGATTTTTATCAGGATTGCATTAAATATGTAGATTAGTTTGGGTAGGATAGACATCTTAAAGATGTTTAGTCTTCCTATCCATGAAGAGGGAATATTCTTCCACTTATTTAAGTCTTCTTTGATTTCCTTTAACAGTGTTGTGTAGTTTTCTGTGCATGAGTTGTTTATATCTTTAGTTAAATTTATTCCTAGGTGTTTGATTCTTTTAGTTACTATTGTAAATAGTATTTTTTCTTGATTTCTTCCTCAGATTGCTCATTATTGGTGTATAGCAATACTACTAATTTTTGAGCATTGATTTTATAGCCTGCAACTTTACTGAACTCATTTATAAGTTCTAGAAGCTTTGTTGTAGATTTCTCAGGGCTTTCAATGTGTAGGATCATGCCATCTGCAAATAGTGAAATTTTTACTTCTTCCTTTCCAATTTGGATGTCTTTTATATCCTTCTCTTGCCTCAGTGCTTGAGCAAGTAGTTCTAAGGCAATGTTAAATAAGAGTGGTGATAGTGGGCATCCTGGTCTTGTCCTGATCCCAGAGGGAAAGATTTTAGGATTTCACCATTGAAGATGATGTTAGCTGTGGGTTTTTCCATATATGCCCTTTATCATGTTCAGAAAGTTTCCTTCTATTCCTATCTTTTGCAGTGTTTTTATCAGGAAACTGTGCTGTATTTTGTCTAATGCTTCCTCTGCATCTATAGAGATGATCATGTGATTTTTTTTCTTTTGATCTGTTTATGTGGTGTATTACATTGTTTGATTTTCTTATGTTGAACCATCCTTGCTACCTGGGATGACATCCACTCGGTCATGATGTATAATTCATTTGATGTGTTGTTGAATGCGATTAGCAAGTGTTTTTTTGAGGATTGTAGCATCTAGTTTCATTAGAGAGATTGGTCTGTAATTTTCCTTTCTTGTGGCATCTTTGTTTGGCTTTGGTATTAGGGTGATGTTGGCATTATAGAATGAGTTAGGCAATGTTCTCTCAACTTCTATTTTTTGGAGGAGTTTAAGCAGGATTGGTGTTTGTTCTTTCTGGAATGGTTAGTTGCATTCACCCATGAAGTCATCTAGTCTTGGTTGGGAGATTTTTGATGACTAATTCAATCTCACTACTTTGATCTGTTGAGTTCTATTTCTTCTTTCATCAATGTAAGTTGCTAGAAATTTATCCATTTTATCTACATTGTTTTATTGGCATACATTTTTTTCCAAGTATTTTCTTAAAATACTCTTTATTTCTGGGGATCAGTGGTGATATCCTTCTTTCCTAGTTTATTTTATTTATTTGTGTCCTCTCTCTTTTTCTCTGTTAGTCTAACTAAGGGTTCGTCAATTTTATTAATCTTCTCAAAGAGCCAAGTTTTGGTTTTGTTATTTTTTCTATTTTATTAATTTTTCAATTTCTTTTAGTTCTTCTCCAATCTTTGCTATTTCCTTCCTTTTGATTGCTTTGGTATTAGTTATTACTATTAGTTATTGTTCTTTTACTAGTTCCTGTAGTGTGCAGATAGAGTTTTAGTTTTGGCTCTTTCTTCTTTTTTATTATAGGTGTTAGAACCATAAATTTCCCTCTCAGCATTTCTTTAGTGCATCCCGTAAGTCTTTTTTAATTCATTAAATTTTACCAATACATATTAAGAAAGCATACAATTCATCCAAATTGTACAATCAATGGTATTTGGTATAATCAGATAGTTGTGCATTCATCACTTCAATCATTATTAGAGCATTTTCATTATTTCAATATTAGTAATATTAATAAACAGAAAACAGACAAACAAATAAGAGAATTCTTTACCTCTCTATCTCTTTATGCTTCACCTGCTATACATAGCTGCTATTTCTGTCTATTCTTGCTCAAATTATATATTCATTTATCCATTTTTATTTAGTTAGCAATTTTATTGAGATATATTCATGTACCATACAATCTATGCAAAGTGTATAATCTATGGCTTTTAGTATAATCACAATGTTGTGAGCACTTATTATTTATCAGGCCTTATGTAGGAATAAAGTTACCAAAAAAAAAGAGTCCCAGCCCTGGGCTTCAGTGGCTCAGTTGGGTGAACTAAGCAAGATTCATGCTTCATTCACTTCTATGTACTTGTTTTGAATTACAATCAAAGTGAAAACACTGGTTTTTACCTAGCACTCTGTGAAAGCAGTATGTTCTCCAGTTTTGAAAACTAAGCAAGATTCACACTTCACCTTATGTCATACCACTGTCTTCTCACCTCCATGGTTTCAGATGAGAAATCAGCACTTAATCTTATGGAGCTTCTCTTATATGTGATGGATCTCTTCTCTTGCTTCTTTCAGAATTGTTTCTTTGTCTTGAGCATTTGACAATTGATAAGTATGTGTCTTGGGGAAGGCCTGCTAGGATTTATTCTGTTTGGAGTGTGCTGCATTTCCTGGACGTGTACATCCATGACCCTCAAAAAAGTTGGGAAATTTTTGGTGAGTATTTCCTCAAACACTACTTCTGTCCACTTTCCATTCTCTTCTTCTGGGATGCCCATAATGTGTATGTTTGTGAGTTTCATATTATCAGTCAATTCCCCGAGTCCATGCTGAATTTTTTCCATTTTTATCTATCTGTGTGATTTCATATATCCTTTCTTCAAAGTTGCTAATTCTTTCCTCAGTCTGTTAAATCTGCTGTTATATGATTCCAGTGCATTTTTAATTTCTGGAATATTACCTTTCATCATCATCAAATCTGTTATCTTTTTATATATGTTTATAATTTCTTTTATACATCCCCCCACTGTCTTCTTAGTATCCTTTATCTCTTCCTTCACTTCATTAGGTTGATTCATGATATTTGTTTGGACATCCTTGATTAGTTGTTCTATATTCTGCATCTCCTTCTGCTTTTTAGTTTGTTCATTAGACTGGGCCATGTCTTCCTGGCTCTTAGTATTGCCTATAATATTTTGCTAGTGTCTCGACATCTGTTTATCTTGATGAACTTATTCAGTTGATTAGCTTCTCTGTGTAGTCTATGGTTTTATTCCATCTGGTTTTGTTTTAAGGGACATATTTGACATTTGGTTCAACTTATTCTATATTTTTGTAATTGCCCATGTTCCCCTGAAAATATATTAGGTGCACAAAAAAAGGAAAGAAAGAAGATGGGAAAAAGAAGAATTTTTAAAAGGTGGAAAAGAACAATAAAAGAGCCAGGAAAAAAATAAGTAATGAAAATGGCTCTTCTGTCCTTCTATTTGAACCTATAATTAGTACTAGAGTTGGTAGGTGTACGTCCAAGAGACTTAAATCTTTGGACTGTCCATATGCCAGCTGAGCACTGAATCTCATCAGAGTTGCAACACCTACTCTCCAGTTCATTGTGATGATGGACAACTACCATACCAAGGAACCAAAAAAGTCTACAACTGCAAGCAAGAGAGTCCCATCCATCAGCCATATGGGACCACAGTTCTCTCTCAATTAGAGATGGAGTAGACATCATCATCCCAGAAACCTCAGGATTGGAGAATGAACTATGGACTAAAGGAGACTTACTGGTGTTCTACTATAGATACATTGTGATGCTAGCAATGGAAGCAATCATAACATTGATGTAGAGACACTGGCTATTGGAGGTTCTGAGGGTAGGGAGAGGGAAAAATAGGAGTAATATGGGATCATTTTGGGGACTTGGGAATTGTGCTGAATGAAATTGCAACAACAGAAACAGACCATTATAAATCTTGTCATAACCTACAGAATTGTGTGGAAGAGAGTGTAAACTACAATGTAAACTTTAATCCATGCTTAGTGCCAATGCTCTAAAATGTTTTCATCAATCTCAATGAATGTACCCCACTAATGAAGGATGTTGTTACTGTGGGGAAATGTGGGAGGTGTGGGTAGTGGGGCATATGGGAATCCCCTATATTTTTTATGTGACATTTGTATAATCTAAGTATCTTCTTAAAAATAAAAAAATAAAAAATAAATAAATAAAAAAAATTTTAAAGAGCCCCAAAATATTAATGAGTGAAACATCATAAAAAATAAAAAGGAACAAGAATTAAAAAGGCAAAAAGAAACAGGAAAAATAAAATGGAATATAAGATTGGAAAGATGAGAAGAGAAGAAGGATGAAGACCGAATAAGAAAAAGTGGAATGAAAGAAAAAGGAAGAGGGAAAAAATGAAGGAAAGAAGGAAAATAAAGAGAAAAAAAGAAAAGAACAGTCCTTCCTCTCTGGCCACTAGAATTCATGTCAGGCTGCTGGTGCTCACCAATCAATTACCCCACAGCTGACCCTCCACAGGTAAGGTACCCAGATGTAGAGAAAACAAAAACTCTTAAAAAACTCTAAGTCTAAGTTCCCTGTCATCACGAGGCTGCTTGTCCCACAGCTCTCCTTCCCCCAGAGAACCAGCTGGATGCCAGATAATCTGCTGGATTGCTCTCTGGCTTCCTTCTGCTCCAGGCCAGTTGGGTGCCTGACAGCTCACCGGTTGCTTCTCCCAGCTCCCCTTTCCCTCAGGCTGGTTGGGCACCTGTCAGCCCACCCTCTCACCACCCCGGTTCCTTCCTTTCTTTGAGCAGGTGGATGCATGTCAGCCAGCCTGATCAACTCCCCAATCCCCCCTCCATGGAGCCACTTCAGTGCCCTCTCACATCTCTTCTTTTCCCAGACCCAGCTGAGAGCCAGTCAACCTAACCTCTCTCACATCCCCTACACTCCTCTCTCCCTGAACTGGCTGGGTACCAGGCAGCATTCCTGGTTTCTCACAGTCCCCCTTCTGTCGAGAGCACAAGCAGCACATCCCATTTTCACCACTGCTCTTCTTTCTCCCTGAGCTGGCTGGGTGCCAGTCCCTACTCCTGTTGCCCCCCATCTCCCCCACCCTTGAAAGCCTTCTGGGCACTGGCATGCACACCTGGTGGCCTGGTGGCTGAGCACTGATCTACCAGCCAAATCACTTGTCTGGCTTCCCTCTCCCTCTGAGCTGGGTGGCTTCCTTTTCTCCATGCCAACTGGGCCCCCATCTCTAGCTGCTCTCTCTCATTGTCCCCATGGTCCTGCAGCTTCCCTCCTGACATGTAAGCCTGTTTATCTTCCCACAGTTTCTGTAGGAAGAATGCAGCTTGCTGTTACCTATTCTGCCATCTTGGATATCTCCTGTTAAATCCTTAAGATGATGAAAATTGTAAGTTTTTGGTTAATGAAATTGTTATTATTTTTATAAACTTCTTTGAAAATAATTGTTTTGGAGGATATATGAATGCAGTTCAAAGATCTTTTTTTTGGTAACTGTGGCAGTTTGGCATTATTTATAAATTCAAAAAATAGATATTGGATTATGTTTGTAAACTGGTCTGTCCCTCTGGGCATGATTATATTATGATTAGGGATTTGACTGGGCCATGTTAGTTGAGTGTTGAGTCCCTGACCCTTGGTGGGTGGACTCACAAATAAAAGACATGACAAAGGACAGAGTTTTGGAGTCTTGATGTTGAGTTTTGAGCTAGAGCCCAGGAAGTGAACACACAGGAGAACATAGAGGAATAGAGACAGCTCCTTAGACACGGCAGAAGCCCCAGGAGACAGACAGAGCTGTTCGCCTAATAGTCTACAGCTGGCCTTATGGAGAGAGGACAACAGCTGAGCCTGGAGAGAAACAAAGCCCCGGGAAGAGAGGAACTCTTGGCAGACGTCAGCAGCCATCTTGCCCCAACATGTGGCAATAGAGTTTGGTGAGGGAAGTAAATTACGCTTTATGACCTGGTAACTGTGAGCGTCCACCCAAAATAAATACCCTTTATAAAATCTAACAGATTTCTGGTATTTTGCATCAGCACCCCTTTGGCTGACTACTACAGTAACTTAAACTATGAAATATGCAGGTGTGTAAAGTGTGCATAATATGCTTTGTTTAAGAAGGGAGTGTAGTTTTGTCCTAAAGTGAAATGACTAGTTTTTCACAGAACAAAATGAGGGATATAAGATGAGGCAAATGGATATGTATTGAAGTAGCAGGTTTGTGAAACTATGTTTAATGGAGTGTTTTTGTCCTAAGATAAATGGCTAGTTTTCATGAAGGCAGGAATATGTAAGACAAGACTTGAATGGATATGGAAAGTTGTAAAAGGATTTGTGGAAGTAAATTTGCCTTGTTACTGACTGTAATTCAATAAGCATATTTAAAGGTTAAATTTGTCTTAAGGTGAAGTCTATATGGTTATAGTGGTTATAAGAGATTATAGGAAATTATAGGTTGTGGGAAATTTGTAAAGACATTTTCTAAACTGAGGGATTTCAATGTAAATGGCTAATTCTGGGAAGCCATTACTAAGTAGAAATCCATTAGTTGACATGGATAACATTGATAACAAAACCCATTAGTTGACATTGATAACATTGATAACAAAAAGTAACTTTATAACAGAAAAACTTGTCAGACACCACCTCAATCTGTTGTGTTTCAACATAATGTTCAAACCTGAGAACTTTTAACATTTTAAATCAAACCCATAAGGATGTCTTTAATTTCAGACTGTTACAGAGAATTGGTTCTTTCACCTTATTAAAAGTGAGGTACTAAAATATGTATGTTGATGAGTTTTAGCATTATCAAAATATATATATTTTAATTCACAATGGAAAAATATATTCCAAAACTAGAAACAGATAATAGTTGTGTAAACTGTAAAAAGTTTAACTAGGATGCTATTTTGACAATATTTTATATTTTAGTTGTAGTTTATTATGATCAAAATTTTTATCAAGGTGTTAAACTTCTATGTTTTCAAATTAGCTTGTCATAAAATACTGTGCATAATCACAGTATTTATTTCCTAAGATTATTGCCAATGTGCAGACTTATGCTTACTACTAAGGGAATAATTGTGTATAAAATAATATTAAGTCCAAAATCAGCTGCCTATTTCAGACACTTAATACTTTCAAAGTTCCATGTTGCATTTACCACTCTGAAGTTTAAAGAATCACCTTGATTGTTGAAAGTAATTATATTCTTAGGGTGAGAATAGTAGTATCCCAATAAGTATATACTTATATTAAGTTGGTGGTAATGATAGTAACAAGAAAATATTGATTCTATTGGGAATCGTAGGTATTCCTAAATTTATTAGGAAATAGTTTTTTTCAGTATTGCTGAAGTTTCTTTTTGGTAGATATTATCTTTCTAAAAGAGAAAATATGAAGAAGAAATTAAATGTGTACATTTGCTCAAAAGACCAGTATTGTATTAGTGAACGCTGTATACCTTACAATGAACAGTGTGAATGCTGTTTTCAATATGAAGTAAACTGTCTTCAAAAGTTGTGTTTTTTTAAAATCCATTTAATATGTAATGAGTTACATGAGAAGTTGTTTGGAAAGTGTTGTAAAATTACAGGAATTTTCTAATCTTCTGTTGGTTAAAATTGTGTAAGGAGAATGTTACTTATATATTTTTTATATATTTAGAAATTTTATAAAATTCTTAAACATATCTCATTGTCAATATTCTATCTTAATACTGATCTATATGATGGTATTATTGATTATACTTTTAGCTATGCTTAGAAGAATGTAATACATTATATAAACAACCAAAATCCAGTTACTTTGTTCTGCTCTGATGCTTCTCTAAAAGACATGCACTCAGCTCATCTTCAACAAAAAGGGACTTTAAAGCAGAAGCAAGGCAAATCTATAAGTTATGTTTTACCTATTGATTAACACAATCTTGATAAAAGTATAAAAGTAAAATGAAGCAAAAACATCTACTATGGTCTGTAATTAATGTTCTCTAGAAATAGCTTTATTTAAAATACTCATAAGGAAATTAGGGCTTAGGTTGTAAGCTCTTGCAGCAGTCACATTCATTCCTGGGCTCTGATCTCTAATTGCTATTTCTAAATCCTGAGATGCTTTACGGTTTATGTACCTAATAGCTCCCTAGAATGTTTAAGAGTCTGTATGATACCTGGAACCCAGCGCTAAATTTAGCCATCTCTAAAGGTGCTAAAGTAGCAGCATTAATTCTAAAAGACCACCCCAATTAAAGAAGCTGAAGAAAGAATCAGACTTCAATTAAAAGGTAGGAGGGGCTAATCTAAAGACTAAATAGAATCAGGATACAAGGTAAAAGGTAATATTATCAGTATTATAAAACTTTAAGTATGATAGGGACCAGAAAGAGGAAATTAATTTTGTGGAGCATTATCTAATTTAATCTGTCCAGTCAGCTTATTTAAACAGCATACCTAATATGGAACCTAAAATAGTGAATGAAATTCCCTACAGAATTGTTGTACTACCCTGATGCATTTCAAAATGTTTTGGGCATAAGCTAGAAAGGTATTTTTAAAATGTAGTAATATTAAGCTTCTGAACCTGGGAAATTCCTACTGCTTTCTCAAACAATAGGTACTCCTAATTGATTGAAACTATAGAGCTCTGCAAGGTAAACCTGTGAAAAGAACATGCTAGCAAGCTAACCCCCTGGTCTCGAGGCTTGTACTCATAATACTTATTTCTGTAATGATGAAGCTAAGCCTAATTATAATTAATATCTAAGAATCACCTCTTAGGGGAGGTGGCAAGATGGCATCGGTTTAAGTGGTCACTCACCATCTCTCTCACAGAAAAATGGCTGAGTGAGGGCAAGATCCTGCCTGAAAGAGCTATTTTGGGAACCCACAGAACAGGAGGCTTCAGGGCTTTGATTTGGAGGGAGCTGGACAAAGAGATAAATTGCTCAAGGTAAAACCGTGAGTTTCTCAGCCCTTTCTGTGGCTGGGAACAGCAGAAGGCTAAGTCCCACCCTCAAGGCAAAAAGCCGCTGTGAACCCTGACTCTCGCTGGCCACCCGCTGGAGGGAGCATTCTCCAAGAGTGGGAAGGTTCTGGTGAAGGGTGGAAAGGGGTTTCCTTTCTGTGGGTTTGGTTGCCTGGACCCCCTTTGAGCTTTGGGGAGCATACCAGCCAGCTTGAGGTGGCACCAGGAAGAGGGAGAGGCGAATCTGCTGAGGCAGCCTGATTTACCTAACCACCCTGGGGTAGTGAAACTTGGCCTGGGAGAGGGTGGAGTCAAGCAATTGACTACACCTGTGCTGAAAGATATCAAAATTTCAACTCCCCTAAGGGAGGTGGGCAGTAGGAAGTGCTTAATAAGCTTCCAAGAGCCTATTTAGGGTCTCCTGGGAGGAAGGAGTAGTCTGGAAGAGGGTTGAGAGTCATTTTTCTGCAGTGAGTTTGGTCACCAGGGTTCCATTTGAATTTCAGAAGGGAACTCAACCTGACCAGGAGAGGTGAGGAGGCATCCACTCACACAGGTTATTGTGCCCTGCCACCCTGGGAGAGAAAGCAATAAAAATAGAAACGGAGCAGGGACAGACAGATTCCTAACCAGCAAGAATCTACCCAACTGCAAAGGGAAAGTGACTGGTTAGCTTTCTGAAGAGCTAGTTGACCCAACAAGAAAGTTTAGCTCAGTGGAGGAGTTTCTGCTTTGCATATATGAGGTCCTTAGTTTGATTCCTAGCTTCTCTTAGAGTAGTGATCCACCAGGATATCAAACATCCAGCTGATACTTTAGGACAGGGAAAACATAGACATTATTTTTGTATTAGCTTCTCTTGGGTCTCTTATTTTTCCTAAAAAAGGGTTACTTTTAAAAAAAAATTAACTTAGTTTACTTGCTAAAACCCGCTTCAAAACCTGCAGAGGGAAGGCTGCAGGGTAATTGATTGATGAACATCGGCAGCCTGAGAAGCTCCTCAGGGGCCTAAGAGAGAAGGCTGTTTTTCCTTGAAAAGGCAGGGAGCCACCAGGAAGGCTATACAGAAAAACCCAATATTTCGAAAACATGATCCATGTTTCCCCCCTCTGGCCATAGCACACCACATCAGGATCATGAGCCTCATGCAAGGTAGGAAATGTGGGGTCTTAGGATAGTAAGTCAAAATGCTGTAACATTCTCGTCAAGAAAATTTGTGGCTTCTCTTTCATTAATCACTTCCCTGGCTGTTCTTTTCTATATGATTCCAGAGTTTCTAAAAAGTTGATTTGGGAAGTTTTTGCAAGCCACTCAGATCTGTGAGCAAAGGACTAAAACAGGGGTTCTTAAAACGGTCCATAAGTTTGAATTTAAATTAAAAAAAACATTCTTGGGACTTGTTGGTATGGGTGTGATATATTTATTAATAATACACAGTATAGTATGGACTTAGTAAGGGGTCTGTGGTTTTCACCTGACTTGCAAAGGGGTCTGGGGAACAAAAAAGGTTAAGAAGCCCTGAACTAAAGCCTTAATGGCTCAGTATTATTGAGCACAATTTCTGTCTAATTAGCTGACAATTAGCCTATGTTGACAGAGGCACAACCCATAGGAAGACAACAAGGATTATATAATATATTCTGTATAAAGTATATTACATATGTGTTTTATATATATACATATATTTATAACATACACACTCACACATACCAAGCAGAGACATCCACAGGCATATAATACAGGAGAGGAAAAATTCATAGATTTAGCCCAAGCAATTTTTAAAACAAATAAATAAACTAAGCAATAAATATATCAATAATAGCAGCAACTGTAACAACCATCACAGATGAAAATTAGAATCCACAGGTGCTAAAATATGTTACCTAAAATGATCAGTTTCCAGAAACAAGAAAGTGTCACATACTCAAGGGAAAAGGCACTGGCTGTACACCTATTTTCTATCAGGAACAAATTTTATCACTTCCCACGGAAAATCAAGTCCAACCGAGTCTTACAGCCTCACCCAGCAGAGTCTGAGCAGCGTGCAGTCCCTCTTTTCCCAAGGAGCACTTGTAAACCTGGGCCTGCATATGACTACCTTGGTTGTCTGGGCTTTCTGGTTTGTCAAGGAGTCTCAGGTGTCAATAGTGAGTGAGATGGACCTTGCTGCAAATGTGGGTCTCTTCTGGGTGACTCTCATGTATACCTTTGGCCAGTGGTGCATATATATATGCAATAATATATCCATCCTCTTCATATTGTCCATATGCACTAGACAAATTAAATGTTTCCACCTTCTATCTATACACTCAGAAGCTTCCCAGTCCTTCAGATAAAACTCCTTGGATACCCAATGCCTCCTTCCAGGCCCTGGGCTAGCCTCGCAACCTGGCACTTCTGTCTTTGAGGGAAAAACAGCCATGTGATTCACTCAACAAACATGTCCCAGGATGGCTGTGCCATGGGCGTAAGGGCCAGGACTTTCAAGGCCAGGGTCTGGGCTTAGCCCCTTGGCTGCCCTGAGGAGGCCTCCCTGGGAAAGGTGAGTCTTGCTGTGTGTCTGGCTGACCTTGGAGCCATCAAGG
This sequence comes from Tolypeutes matacus, assembly GCA_026826555.1. Taxonomy (NCBI): domain Eukaryota; kingdom Metazoa; phylum Chordata; class Mammalia; order Cingulata; family Chlamyphoridae; genus Tolypeutes; species Tolypeutes matacus. The sequence continues at coordinate 18,514,771 of JAKSZT010054399.1, forward strand.
AGAGTTTAATGTGTCATCACCCTGCAAATGATCTGGCTCTGGCTCTTACCCAGGGGATGATGTTCACATATTTAACAAGGTTCAGGCTGGATGCTGTGTGGCATCATGGAGGCTCAGTGCTGTGTCAGGTATTAAAACATTAGCTCTCCATCATGGGGAAACTCAAGTAGGGCACAGGGTGAGCTCAGGGCAGGACCTGTCACCATCCTTACTGGAAATGCTCCAGTGTTTTCATGGGTGAGGCTGTGTCTCAGCGTGCCTGCAGATCATTAATCTTTGTGGTATCCACTCTCCCCACACCCATCTTTCAACCCTCCTCAGAGGAAAGGTTCCATTCCCTATATATAACCAAAGCACAAGGTTTTGTGCACGAACCCTTCCAGTGCAAGGGCTGTAAACTCTACAAGCTCAGAACCCAGCTATGCTTTTAGGTTAAACAGTAGCAATATGAATGAATCTGCAATCTAGTGATCACCAGAGAGAGTGGAACTGAGAATTGCACAGCTCCAGACTTCCCCTTGACCAGAGAGGGAGAGTTCCAGGGGTCCTTCCCTGGCAAGGCATAAGGAGCCTTATGCTGGCAAACCTAAACTCACTTGTAATTCACCAGGGCTCAGCCAGAGAGCAGTGGCCACCAGGGACATGACAGGGAGACCGAGGGCCTTCTCGTGAATTTCTGGGTTCAATGAAATTGAACAAGGAATTGCAGGAATGGTGGAAGACTAGCTCATAGGAAGCAGTAATACTTACAAAAGGAAGAACAGCTGTAGCCTTTAGATATGGGCTATAGTTAATTCATAGATTATAACAAATATTTCAGAACAATGCATGGTGTTGGTGGTGGGATGATGTGTGGGAGCCCTGTGTGATGATATGTATCTTTGTTTTATAAGTTCACAACTTTTACAATATACTTACTGTTTCTGCATGTGCATGTATGTATGATATACTTCATTAAAATTTTATTTTGAAAAGAGCTATGTCACAAATGTCTTCATTGTTACAAATCAACCAGGAGTAAAGTTTCCCAGGATCTCAGGAGGATTCAAACTAAGGAAAAGGGTTGACCACACCATCCCCTAGACAGTGACTGATGATGTACCGTCCTGCCTGCCCTTAATCCATTTGCTAGCAAACTTCTACTGGCCTTCTTACCTTTCCACATTGTAAGCTTTCATCTTTTTACATATTCCCTCACTTAGTGCGACAGAATTCCAGAGTTCACCTTGAAAATGACAAATTCCTAAATGGAGGTAAAAAGAAACCTCAGCATGAGACGCAAAAAATATCCCCTCTTCCTCCAAAGATGTAGAAAGGAAGCCACTGTTTGCGTTAGAAAATGGTCCTTGTAGATGTGATTTTTAAAGACACCCACATTTCAGAGGTTGTTGTGGTGCCCTGTGAACCCTCCTTCAGCCCTCATCCCAGGAGTTCTGGTAGGCTGTCTCTGCTCCTTCCCCAGTAGAATGACTCTGAAATGCACATCTGCTCTGCAAAATGGGGACATGTGTGTTTCCTTCAGTAAGCCAGAGAAGGGTGGATGGACCTTTGAACTGATCCCATGAATAGTAATTGATGACCCTCAAGAATTTTATTTCAGTGAGGAATGATAGAGTCTATATCTCATAAATTAACACAGGAAGTGAAGGAGCAAAAGTGGGCTCCAGGCTATCAGAGAAAGAGGAATTTAATGGAATATTCAGGTGAAGAACTTGCTATTGGAGGAAGGCAAGATGGCATTGGTTTAAGTGGATGCTCACCATCTCTCTCACAAAAGACAGCTGATTGGGGACAGGATACTGCCCAAGTGAGCTGTTCTGGGAGCCCACGGAGCAGGAGCTTTTGGGGCTTCGATTTGGAAGGAGCTGGACAGGGAGATAGATTGCTCAAGATAAAACCGTGAGTTTTTAGCCCCGTTCCTGGAAAACATGGACGGCTAAGCTCCACCCTCAGGGCAGGGGGCCAGGGTGAGCCCCAACTCCCCGCCGGCCACCCAGCTATAGGGAGCATTCTCTGAGAGTGGGAGGGTTCTGGCAAACAGTGGAGAGAGGTTTCCTTTCTGTGAGTTTGGTTGCCTGGATCCCCTTAGAGCTTTGGGGAGCACTCCAGCCAGCTAGAGGTGGCACCAGGCTGAGGGGAGAGGCAAATCCGCTGAGGAAGCCTGATTTACCTAACTGCCCTAGGATACAGAGGCTTGGCTTGAGAGAGAGCAGAGTCAGCCAATTTAATAGCTCCATGATGAGGACTCTCAGAATTTCAACTCCCCTAAGGGAGGCAGGCAGTGGGAAGTGCTTAATAAGTTTACAAGAGCCTATTTAGGGTCCCCTGGGAGGAGGAGGTGGTCTAGAATAGGCTTGAAAATTATTTCGGTGTGGTGTACTCAGTCATCAGGGTCCCATTTGAATTTCAAAAGGGAACTCAACCTGACCAGGAGAGGGGAGGGGGGGATCTGCTCATACATCCTGCTGAATCCCACTGCCCTACAAGACTAAAACCTGCCCGGGGGAAAGTGACTGAGTAGCTTTCTGGAGAGCACTGACCCAATTAGAAAGGAAGCTCAGTGGAGGAATTTCTGCCTTGAAAATGTTCACATTGTCACAGTGGGTGGAGAATCACTCAATAAAAGAGAGAATACTGAATTCCCATCCTGGAGAGCTCTGTCACATTCTCTAAGGGAACAGGAACAGTTCCCCAAGTGCAGAGGTAGTGACTGGTGAAGGAGGATGATCCACTGGTGAGCCCTTGATATTGATGACTAGCCTTATCAATACATTGTTGCTCAAATGTGGCCTGTCTCTAAGCCAAACTCAGCATATGAATGCATTACCTTCCTCCCAGTGTAGGACATGACTCCCTGGGATGAGCCTCTCTGGCACCGAGGGATTGCTACCTAGTGCCAACTGGCAATGCGACTGGAAAAAGACCCTGAATAAAAGGGGTAAAAGGTAAAGACAAATGAGTTTATATGGCTAAGAGACTTCAAAATGAGTCAGGAGGTCATCCCAGAGGTAACATTAATGCACATCTCAGTAGGATCTCATAGAATTCCAAAATGGATATCACCACAAATAATGGGGCTCCTGAGGGCTCTGGAGACACCCAGGTCCTATGTCAGGGCGGATAGCTCCAGAGTTTGTTGCCTTACCAGTGGGCCCTACTTTGGAGTTTGTGCTCCTGAGAATGACAGAGTTGGACTCAACTTTGTCTTCCCTGCACATGGCTCATTTGTCCCATCTATATAAACCTATACTTGGTGCTGGAGTTTGTAGGTGTACATGGAGAGACTTGAGTCTTTGGACTGTCCATGTGTCGGCTGTGCCCAGAACCTCGGTGGAGCAGCAACTCCTACTCTCCAGCTCATTGGACTCACCCAGGACAACTGGCGGAGAGATGATGATGGTCATCCCAGGGAATGGAGAGAGTCTGCAGGTGCAGGCAAGATAATCCCATCCATCTTCCCCATGGGATATAAGCCCCCTCTCAATTGGAAGTGTCATGGACATCACTATCCCAGACTTCTCAGGATGGGGGAAAGAGCTATGGACTAGAGTGGAGTTACTGGTATTCTACTATAGACATATTGTGTTTCAAGCAATGGAAGAAATTACAACATTGATGTGGAGCCAGTGGCCACTGAAGGCTCTGGGGGCAGGGAGAGGGAAAACCAATTGTAATGCAGGAGCTTTTTCGGGCTTGGGAATTGTCCTGAGTGACATTGCCACGACACATATAGGGCTGTTTTATATCATCACATAACATGCAGAACTGTGTGGGAGAGAGTGTGGTCTACAATGTGAACTATGGGCCATGCTTAATGGCAAAGCCCCAGGATGTTTATCAATTGCAATTAATGTGTCACACTAATGAAGGATATTTAAGTGGGAGGTTGTGGGAGGTGTGGGAGGTGGAGTGTATGGGAATCCCTATATTTTTTGTGTAACATTTATGCAATATAAGTATCTTTTTTAAAAAATTAAAAAATAAAAATAAAAGAACTTGCTATTTGCGACAAAAAATATATTGTCCCTACCCAAATGTTTTCCTTCCTTTGTCTTTCATACAGAATTCAGTCAACCTCTGACCTCCCCCCCCCTAAATACTCCCTCCCAACTAATTCCCATCTCTTCTGTCCTAAAACCCAGGGAGCCATCACCTTTGGCACTTGCAGAGCCTGAGATTAACATCAGTTTTCCCAGATGGGGGCCATTTCACTCAGTGGAAGAGGGTTTCTCTCTCCTCTCTACAGGGTGGGCTTATGTTGGGAGACAGTGAGACTCCCTCACTCTCTACCCCTTGAGCAGCTGCAAGAATAAGTGCTAGAGCTGACCCTAGAGACGGCTTAAACTTTGAGCTGCCTCCAATTTAGGATCTGGATCTAGAGCTGGATCTGGTGACAGAGGAATTCCTACAGGGAAGTCTAACTCAAGGTCTGGTTGTAGGCCTGGCTATGGAACTGGTGTTGGAACTGCAAGAGGAGAAAAGTTCACCTACATGTCTGCCATTCCATTATTATTTCAAAGTAGCAAAATAACCCATGACCTTTGAGAAGCTCAAGCCTAAACACCCCACCCTAGTAACTCTTCCCAGACTACAGTCCACCAGAGGTATGGTCTGAGGTTACTCTTTCTTTGTTCCTGGCCCAACACTAGCTTCTGAGGCTCTTCTCTGTGTCCTGACCCTTAGTCTTCCCCATCACCTGCTCATGGGTACCTACCCCCACTCCTGCTCACCCTCTGCCTCTGCCTGAATGGTCCCCACCTGCTAATGTTGGGTAAGGAGAAGCTAGGCACCCTGCTTCAGCTCTGATTCAGGCAGATCAGGCTATAGGTAGGTCACCAGCACATGGAGGGCCAGAAAATGTGGAGGCTGACAGAAATCCTCTGAGGATCCATACAGCCAAGTGCTCAGGATGAAGGAGATGGCACTGGGGGTAGTCAGGAGGGAAACAGAATCAGAGACCTGGCCTTTGCTTCCACATTGCCCTCCCACAGCATTGCTGCAGGGGCTGGGTCCCAGTGCCTGACCTTGCTTTTCAACATGCCAGCCACACCCCATACTCCAAACCCCTCTGGCTGTCCTGGAGGTAGCAGGACTGGTCAATGGGTGGAGTTCCAGCAAAGTCTAGATTTAAGTATCTTTCAATCACTGGTCTGCCCAGTTCTGCCCTTCTTCAGGGAAGCTTTATATACTTTTCTGTCTGTCTTTCTTGTCCCCTCTACCCATGGGAAGACCAATTCTATAAGAGCCAGACAAGGCTGTGCCTGCTCTGTTCATTTCACTGTGTTCACAAATATCAGATGGATGCAAGATCAAGCAGAGTATGTCCTCATGCCTCACCTTTCCCAGGGACTGTCATTGCACCTCAACCTGTAGTTCAATCTCCAACATGCTGCTTTATTCTGAACAGTATATGTGAGTATCTTCCTCCCACTGATGATATTCTTTTTTTTTTTTTTTTTTTTTAAAGATTTTATTTATTTATTCACTTATCCCCCCCCTGCTGCTTGTGCTCACTGGGTCAGCTAACCACGCCGCGCGGGCGGGCCTGCCTTCACCAGGAGGCCCTGGGAACCGAACCCGGGGCCTCCCATATGGCAAACGGGAGCCCTACTGATTGAGCCACAGCCGCTTCCCTGATGATATTCTGATAGGTGGGAATCAAGCCTGGCTTAGCACTAATGCAGCTGAGTTTCCTTTACTGAAATCTGTGAGTTGGTTGCTCACTACAACTCCCTTTCTTCAACCAAGAATATGGGGTGGAGAGGACTAGGTGGGGCAAAAAGATCTGGAAATGGGCTGTGGTGGGGATGGATTCTCTCAATAGCTGCCCCAGAAATTCCAGCCTCCTCTTTCCTCCCCAGGGTACCCAGGGCCCCATCCAGAGCTCACCTTGAGATCTTTCCTCCTACAGCAGGAAGTCCCCATACCTCGGCCCTGTAGGAAGAATCATCAGATGTGTTGGACCCAGGGTTCAGCCCAGCCTCTTCTGGCCAACATCCCCCAGTACATACTGAACCCCACTGTTCTTTGGAGACAAGATTCCCTCCTACTTGTCTACTCACTTTTTAATTTGGCTGATAGATCCACTGTCCCCTTGAGTGTCTGGGAGGATGAATCCATATCTAGAGTAGGCCAGGTGGCATTACTTCTAATGTACTGTGTACACTACCTGCTTTTCATGGGTTTGTAACTGACTCCTCACTAGAATGTTACTGCAGGGAGCAGGAATTTGTGTTTTGTTCATTAAGTTATGCTAAATTCCTAGAGATGTGCCTACAAATAGCAGGTCTCAGTATATATATATATATATATATGTTAAATGAATGAATACCAAGCAGCACCTTCCCAGATAACTGAGAGGCTCTGAGTCTCTACTGCCAGCCTCCTGGGACCCCTATTCTAGCTATCCAAAGGATGAGGGCCCCCAAGATAAACTTCAAATCTTCTTTAGAAATGTGACAATTGGTTTGACCATGGCCTCAGAGCCAAAGAGGGATGAGTCAGAGCACTTCTTCTAGGGAGAGGAAAATAATAAATATAACCACAGCACCCCAGCAATCCTTTACCCAGAGCCAGGCACCACATGAATGCTTTCCATGGTTTATTCCAGTTAGTCCTCATATTAACCCTATGAAGTTTGTCCTCTCTCCACTCCACTTGTCAGAAGAGCCAGCTGAGGCTCATTGTGGTGAAGTGACATTCTCAAGATAGACTGCTAGTATGTGACAGAGTGGCAGATATGGTGGGGCATGTGCTCACTTTGTGAAGAGAAGGTCCAGGACCTGTTGGGTGGTAGCCAAGTCTCTGTAGCAATGTAGGAAGTTGGTGATGAAAGAGAAGTCCTCACCCTGAAAAGCAGGCACCAGGTATCCCACCAACTTCTCCAGGCAGCCTGCTTTGACTTTCTTCACCAACTTAGTCCTGGCTGAATTCATAGCTGATACCTTTTCACACTGAGGTTGAGATAAAGGTGAGACATGTAATTCCATTTGTTGCTCTGGGACCAGATTGACAAAAGTTGAAAGAATGATAACAGCCGTGGCTGGTGGGATGTAGGAAAGCCTCCACCTTCATAGACTGCTGTTGGTAACTTAATTGAGAGCCCCTTTTCTAAGTTATCTGCCTCTAGTTATTAAAAATTTAAATGTGCACATAGTTCAACCCACAATCCCATTCCTGCTGGTCTGTAATGAGCATTTGAAGAGCATTAGACTTTTAAGAGACAAATATAATCTCCCTGCAGCACTGTTGATATACAACAGAAAGGAATCACATCAAGTTTGATGAGCAGTGAGAGGCTGAAACTGTGATAAAAGGCCTCCCTTCTCCAACATTCTGCAACCCCGTAATGTGGCCTAGACAGATCACAATGAACTGCCTTCAGGATGGCAAGTTGTAAAGAGAGGGGTTTAATATTATACCCTCCTCCTTATTTGGTAAAAAACTACTGCTAAGCATGATGATTAGTAATGTTTGAGAAGTTGTGGACGGACAGTTAAGCAGAGTGCTACAAGGAATACCTCAGGTTGAGTAGTAAAAACAACCAAAACAATCACAAAATACAAGCATATTCATGGTTCCACCTGAAGTGAAAACAGTATAAAAGCCTCTTTTATGTATTACAAGTAAAGTGGCTACACATAACCAAGGCAGGGGCTGGGCAGTGGGAATGATGTCAGCTCAGATACCTTTAGGAGTGGGACCCTGGACCAAAATTCAGGTAAACCCTGGGCAGGAGCCTGGGGTGTTGCCAGGCTGTGGTGTGGGAAGCCCACTTTGGATTTCTTTGGACCCTGGATGTAGAGACAGCTAGCACCCACTGTCACGTTTGTCCTATACTGGGCTTTTTTGGTAGCATGGTGTACCTGCCCCTTGCCTGGCGATGTGATATAGATGACTCTTTTGTCCACCTTTTTACCAGTTTTCTGGGTGGAGCGCTGCAAAGAGAATGCCCAACAGTCAGGCCAGGAAGCTTCAGGGCCTTTCCTGGCCATCACTGCAGGGGGAGATCCAACATGATATTCATCTTCCCAGATTAAACACAGAACTGTGTTTATGCAGACTTCCAGCCAATGAGGAAAGGCGATAACAGCTGTTGATTAACATCTGGGCAGATGATTGCCATCCCAGCACTCCCCTTTCCTCCCTGCCAGCCACGATCTGGGTGTGAATATTATAGGTCCACCAGGATTCCATCCCACCAAGAACCTGCTCCTGCTCAGGGCCTGACCACCCCTGATACCTGCCTCCCCCCCCCCACCCCCCACATCCTGGGAGAGTGAATTGCTGTGAAGCTGCCCAGACAAGATCAAAGTATTCAGCTGGTCTTCATTCCCCTGTCCTGTGTCACCCTGTGTTACTTCTAGGTGTCTCCTGCTAAATGGCCAGATTCTTCCACATTGAGGGGTTAGCCAATGCCCACAGCTTTGGAAAAGGCTGTCATGTTGGGTTTTACTGAGGTGAATGCCCACGGAAGTAGGCAAACAAGAAAACATCTTGTTCTCTCAAGCATCTCCGCTCAAGTGAGCTGCGTAGGGGGCTAACTCTATAGTGTTCATAACTGGTTACCAGGGTTCCAAGTTCTTTTTGGTTATATCTCCAAGGAAGTGTGGTCACTTCCTGGGGTCTCTTTACCTGTGCCCCCACCTTGGATAAAACCTGACCTAAGGCCCCTCTGGGCTGCTGACTAGTTACTCTCCTTTCCCATGTATTCTATTTAACTCTATAGTTAAAACAACACAGTTATCCGTGTAGACCCTGGGAAGGCCTGGCAAATTCAAGACCCCAGTATTGATGAGGGATGGCTGGATTCAGACTTTTCCCCTACTTCTACCAGTTCTGTGATCCTGGAAAGGATATATATATATATAATAAGTAATATATTTATTATTTGCCTCTTGGGCCTTCCCAGTCTCCACACCTAAACCATGAGGATCATTCTAGCATGTAATTACTAGAGACTTTAGCAGATGTACATACAATAGTCTCTATAAAACTTGTGGGATGGTGTCAGAGGTACCTAATATATGAACTTAGAGATGGAAGAATTACAAGAAAGAATGGGAGGTAGCAGACAGATTCAACACAAAACAGGGCTGGGTCTTGCTGATGTGATTTTGGGAAAGTAATTTCCCTTCTTGCCTTCATTTCCCAGTCCACATTATGATGGCCTTCAAATTCAGTGAAAATCATATGTCACCATCCCCTGGCTTAAAACAATTCAATGACTATATTTAAATCAGATTAAGTGATTCATTGTAGCATATGTGTTGGGCAGCCTATAAATGGCTTATAATGATCTCTGCCTCCTGGTATACACATCCTTGTCTAGAATTAGTGACTCTCTTCACATCAATAGAATATGGATAAAGAGATGTTATGTCACTTCCAATATTTATAAACAAACCACCTGTGACTTCATTCTTGTTATTTCTCTCTTCTGATCTTTCTTAATGTCCCTATGTATGTATGTATAGCAATCTTTCTATCTATATCACTTTCTCTTACTCTCTCTCCCTCACTCTGTTTCCCTCTCTGGGAAACTGTGATGTTATGGGTTGCCATGTGAAGAGGCCCACATGGCAAAAAAAAACACAAAACAAACAAACAAACAAAAAAAAAAACAGAGGTAGGGCCTGAAAAATAGTAAAGGACACAGGCCCTCAGCCCAAACTGGAGGCAGATCTTTTTCCAGATGAGCCTCAGTTGAGACCACAGCCTCAGCCTTGGGAGGGGGTGACAGATGGTGCTAGGTGCCTCCAAGTTAGAAGAGTTGGGCCAGGATTGGCCCTGGATTTGGCAGCAAGGACATTGTTGGGGATTGCCAAGAACTGAGGTCTGCGAAGGTAATAATCAAACTATTGTCACGGTTAATAAATGGCAGATCTGATTATTTCTTCCTTTATGATGAATCTGCAGATTTACTTGAAATTGGGAAATACAGATTTATTTATGAATTATAGAGGGCAGATTATATAAACAACATCTGAAAGTCTTAATTACCAGTTTGCTGGGAACTTTCAAGGATATATCACACCATACCTCATGTGATATTTCTTTATAATAAGGTTTCATTATTTATTATGTATGTATGTTCCTGTAAGTGTATCTGAAAGATGGATGCTAAGGTAGTGCTGAGAACCATCTGACTGGAACCCCAAACACAGTTCAAATGTTCTATAAATGCAACCCCTCCCTTCCTCATTGCTGTCATCCCAACCATCCTCTTCCAGACATTGGTATGAGTGGCCCTTTTTGAACCAGAAGGTTGATTATGTTTTATGGATCAGTGACCTTCAGAAATGTAGCTCTAGACTTTACTCAGCAAGAGTGGGTTTTGCTATATTCATCCCAAAGAAATTTGTTAATAAATGTCATGTGGAAAATATCAATAATCTAGTGTCCATGGTGATTATATCTATTTATCTATCTATCTATCTATCTATCTATCTATCTATCTATCTATCTATCTATCTATCTATCTATCATCTATCTATATATCATTTGTCTCTCGTTTAGTCAATAAGTATCTAGAAGAGCTCCCTTTCTACCACTCCTATCTCTGCCTTGATTTGTTCATATACAACAACCTGAAATAACTTTGATTCTTCTCTTTTTGCTAATATCACATTTTTCACACCAGTGGAATGTAAGCTTTATAACTAAAATTTCATGTTATTCTTGCTAATTAATCTCCAAATCTCATAACTGCACTGTTTATTCAATGAATATTATTTTAATGGATAAGTAAATGGTTAAATATTCTCTAAATAATTATTATAATCTAGGGACTATATTGAGGCTTCTGAACACAGTAATAAATTTATGGGCATGTTGTAGTATACTTTAAGAGCACATATGGCTATAAAATTAATGATAGCCAGTAGGCCTAAGAAAGTAGCATGAATAGATGCCACTGTGTGTCACCTAAATGTAGGATATAACCTTAGGTGCCAGGGGATTTTTACAGGTAAACCATCTCAGCACAGCTGTAACTTTTGGAAACCTCAAAATAAGGTTTACCCTTATAGGAATAGCTTGAACTCCTCACATGAAAGGAATACCTGGTAAATGATCCACATTGAATGTGGTATGAGGGCGGGGGGGGGGGGAGTCTCCTCCAACTTTGAAAATGTTCTCCTTAATGGTGACACTCCAGCCAGTTGGTTATATGACCCTTGACTGTATCAGTGCCCATATCATTGGCCTCTTCCCACTGTTACTTTTGTAAGAGCATTGCCTAAATAAACTGGCTTGAGCATCAGCTGGTTCCCGAGACTCATCTTTGATACAGATCAAATCAAAGGTTAGACATTGTCCCTGGGGACCTATGACCCCTGAATATAACACATACTTTTTACAAAGGGGAACTTGAGTTTTTCTGTGGACTTAGATTTTTGGATTACTTTTAAAAATACTATTCAACTACTGATAAACACATAAACTCTCCTTGTATTGAAAGACTGAGGAATCTACAGTCTTCAAACTTGGGCATGGACATGAACAACCAGACGTCTTTAATATTTTTCAGTAAAAGGTTATGTGCCATCACTTTGCTGGTCAATATCCTGTGTTCAAATTGCACTTTCCTGTGCTAACATTCAATGTTACCTTATTCTTCTCATAGCCTTCTGTTTGATAAAATCTGCCAGAACGCAATATACCAGAAATGATTTGGTTTTTACAATGGGGATATGTTAACATATAAGCTTACAGTTCTGAGGCTGGGAAAGTGTCTCAATCAAGGCATCAGTTGCTGTTCTGGATCCTGTCACATGACATGGCACAATAGCATTATCTGTTGGATCTCCCTTCTCCTCTGGGTCTTGTTACTTTCAGCTTCTGGCTTCCTGAAGCTTTCTCTCTGCTACTGTAGCTTTCTCTCTGCTCATGCCTGTGGCTTTCTCTCTCCAGGGTTCCAGTGATTTCAGCTTCTGGTGTCTGGGACTTTCTCTCTCAGCTTCTGAGGGTTACTCTCTGTCTCTGTGGTTCTCACTCTCCATAGTCATCCCATTTATACAGGACTCCAGTAAGAGGATTAAGTCCCACCCCAGGGCACACACTACTGAAGTAATCTAATCAAAGACTCTCAACTAAGGTAATCTAATCAAAAGACCCCACCTGCAATAGTTTCACACCCACAGGAATGGGTAAGCTATAAGGATAGGACTTTTTCTGGGGTCCACAAAAACCTCAATCAGGATGGTTCTTAATCCTATTACTGGAGTCTTTTATAAGAATGAAATTCAGAAAGAGAGAGAAAACCTCAGGAAGCAAGAAGCTGAAACCCACTGGAACCCACAAGAGAAGGAAGAGACCAGAAGATGGCATGATGTACCTTGCCATTTGACAAGCTATGGACCAATGAACATCAGCCACCAGTCTTAGAACACCAGTCTTTAGGGAGAAAGCATCATCTTGACACCTTGATTTTAACTTTCTTTTAGTGTCAAAACCGTAAGCTAACAAATTCCCATTGTTTAACCCAACTCATTTCATAGTATTTACTTGAGCAGCCTAGGAAACTAAAACACAATGTATGGCCACCCTCAGAACTGGCCTACAGTAATCTGAATTAGCTGAACAGAATCTGTGATCAGCTACTGGACTACACACCCATGGATCTTGGGAATTAGGTCTTTATATCCCAATCTGGTACCAGCTGTCTACACCAGAGCTGGAGTTGTGGACCACACTGCTGCATGAAATGAGTCTCTGGGAAAGGGGATGGGAACCACTACACAGGGTACAAAACTCACCAGTATTTACTGCAATTTACCAGCCTCATCCTCCCACTCCCACTCTTACCTGGATGTTCAACACTGTTTTACTAGGTTCTGGAGTTTCAAAATAGTTGATTCAGATAGTTATGGCCAGTTTAGTAGATGTTCTTGTGGAGGAACCAATTTCCTGGAGCTTCCTACTCCATTATCTTCCTACCACCCTTCTGTATTTTGCTTGCCTTTATTTAAAATTTACATACAATGAAATGTACACTTTAAGTGATGACTTTAAACAAACATGTACATCTATGTAACCAAATCCCTTTCAAGTTATAAACAATTAACTTTCACTCATGATGTTCCCTCATGCCAATTTCCAGTCAATCCCCATCTCTATTCTGAGTTTTTTCCACAGTGTATATTTTTCACCTATTCTGAAACTTCATATTAATGAAACCATACAGTATGTGTACTCTATTTGGTAAAGCTTATTTCACTCAGCATAAAGATGTTATGTGTATCCATCATTCATTCATTTTATTAATTAGTAATCTTCAATTTTGTGAATGACCACAGATTGTTTATCCATTCTCCCTTAAATGGAAACTCAGACTTTTCCTACTTTGGGCTATTTATAAATATTTTAATGAACATATTTGTAGATATCTTTTTGTGGTATTCTTATAGAAGTTGGAGGCCAAATGCTTTCCATTATTTAATGGGAGTCAAGGACCAGAGGGGAAGACTTGCCAATGGTCACGCAAGTCCCAGGAGATCCAGGTATTCTCTGATGTCAGTGTTTTGTGCCACTGCTACGGTCGTATTCATGACTATGCCTTAGAGAGAGCTAGAGTAGTTGAACATTACTAATCAATTCCTCTGGCTCACGTTTCTCTTTTCCAGCATAGTGGTTAGTACCCGAGTTCCTTTCAGGTGGAGAAAGTGGAATGATTATCCTATTTTACCTTATCCTGGGCTCAGACTATGGGAAGGCTGAAGAGAGGAGAGATTTATTATAAGGAATGCGCTCACAAGACCATAAGCCCGGCTAGTCTGAACTCTGAAGTGCAGGCCACAAGTGAGAAACTACGATAAAGGTGATGTGGAACTTAAATGAGAATTCCACAGGGGGAAGTTGACTAGCTGAAGGTGAGGAAGAACTTTTCTTTCTAATATCTGAAATCCTAAGTTCTGGTTGTTAATACCTCCAGTTGATGAGAAGACTTCCCATGCTGTTGACTGTAGATGTAATCAGCCTTATATGCAGTCAACAGATTATAGATGCAAAACCCATCCAAGATATGCCTCAACAGCAGCAATCAGGCCAGTGCATGCTTACCCAAAAGCTGGACACCAAAACTCAGCCAAATGACACATGAAATCAACCTTCACAAGTACTGATATTAATTCTGTATCAATTCAAACTAGATGGTAATAAATTTAGAATATTAAATGTGATAAGTTTCATAACTACAAAGAACACACCTCAAAAATACTCACAATCAGAAATGAGAAGGAAATCAAAATGATTCAATACACAAGATCAAATAAACACAATAAAGGAAATGAGGGACACACATGATACAAGACAAATAAAAACAAATAGCTAAATGGCAGAAGTAGCACCTGCTTTATCAATAATTACATTAAATGTAAATGAATTCAACTCTTCCATCAAAAGGCAGAGTTTGGCAGAATGGATGTCCAAAAGGATTATCCAATGTTAAGGTGCCTAGATGGGTAATATTAAGTCCAAATAAATAAATAAGTTGAAAATGGAAAGATGGAAATATATTGTATGTAAATAGCTGAGGTGAGTATACAACTATCAGACCATATATACTTTAAGATAAAAACCATTACTAGAGATGAAGAAGGAAATAAAGTATAAACAGAAGGATAATTTCACAAAGAATATAGAACAATTATTAAAATATATAAGAATGAAATAAAGTATAAACAGAAGGATCAATTCACAAAAAATTAGAACAATTATTAATATATATGAATCTAACAAGAGAGCCTCAAAACATATGAAGCAAATCTTTTCAGAACCTAAGGGAGAATTATACAATTCTACAATAATAATTAGAGACTTCATAACACCCTTTTGATAATTGATAAAACATCTAGAAAGAAAACCAGTGAGGACATGGAGGACTCGAACAACACTATAAATCAACTAGAGCCAATAGAAATATACAGTCACCTTTCTCCCATCAAAAGAAAAATTCACTTTCTTCTAAAGAGCAGACATATCCTTCTCTAGGAAAGACCATTTGTTAGGGCACAAAACAAATATAGATAAATTTAGAAATGTTGAAATTATACAAAGTATGTTATCTGGAACCTTGGAAAAAAGCAAGAAATCAATAACTAGCAAAACAGAAAAATTCACAACTTTGTGCAAATTGAACAGTACACTTTTAAGCAACCAATGAATCAAATTAGAAATCACAAGGGAAATTATAAAATGTTTGGAGATGAATGAAAACAAAATGAAATATACTCCTAGTTATGAGATGTGGTGTAAGCAGTTCTCAGAGGGAAACTTATAGATGTAAATACCCACATTAAAAATGAATAAAGGGGCTTATGGCTGTTGAGAGCTCTGGAGGTGGTGATGCGGTTGATAGTCCTCCAGGAGCCAGGAGGTACCCGGGACCTTGTACATTGGAAGTGCACCCGCTCAACCGCTGAGCTCCACTCACTCCACCATGGTTCTCTCGTTTGTCTGCTTGCCTTCTCCAGGAGGCACCAGGAACCGAACCCGGGACCTACCACATGGGAGGGCGAGTGCCCAATGGCCTGAGCCACATTCACTTCCCCCTAAGTCTGAATTTGTTTTTATTTGACATCAGAAAATACCTGGGAAAGGAGAAGGCCCCATTCATTCACCTCTGCCTGACCTTGAGGCTCTGCTCAAGTAGGATGTAAAAGTAGAGGCTGTCTTGTAAACTAACTGAAGTCTAAGGTGTGCCTTCAAACATATATTCTGTTGGCAAAGGTTGGCATTTAAGGAAATCCTCTGACCAATCATTTGCAGACCCCTACATTTATGGACCCAGGGTTGCCAATCTTGGAAGCCAGGCTTAAAAATAAAAAGAACTTAAAAGAAAAATAGCAGAGAATTCTGTGACTGCACATGTGGGGAACACAGAATCTACAGAATTAGTCCGGGAAAGTTGATAAATAAGCAACAACAAAGGAAAAAACAGCAACAACAAATTCACACATTCCTTATATTCATATATTTCTTACCTGTGCAAAAAGAATGAACATAACCAGCCTGATACTGTTATCCTTGGAAAAGCTTGCTTGCAAGGTTCACTCTTGGCTGTCATCTGGGGACTTGGATTTCAGCACTGTTCCAACTAATTCCCTAAGTGATAAGGGTGATTCACTGTGCCTACAATATGGTTTATATTGAACACATGTTTTCCTTCTGAGAGTCTAGAATTTTGGTATATATGCTACATAGAGGGTGCCTATTATGTCCAGTTCCAAATAAAAATTTGGGGCACTGAGTCTCTAATGGATTCCCTGGGGAGAAATATTGTACACGTGTTGCTACATTTTTGTGGGAGAAGAATGAGCTTAGTGTGACCTCACATGGCAGGTAGGAAGCATAAGAAAGGGAGAACACGTTAAGAAAGCCTGCATATGGATTCCTCCAGACTTCACCTGTGTCTTTTCCCCTTATGATTTGGCCGTGCATCCTTAGTATACCACTGTAATAAATCTTAGCCATGAATATAAGAAAGGGGAAAAGAATGACTAAACCCTGGTGCCTAGGTGGCCATGGTATGAACAAGCAGCTGAGCTGCTTTCGGTTGTAAGAGGTAAAAGTTATCTATGGAATTTTTAAACGATGGATCCAATATCTGAATATGATTAAAAGAGGAAATGTTAGATTGTATATATGTTAACAATACAATTTTTTAAAAAGCCACAGAACTACACTACACAGTGAACCCTAAATTAAACTATGGACTTTAATTAGTAGTACAATTATAAAAATATGCCATCATCAATTGTAACAAATGTTCCACATCAATGCAAGGTGTTTGTGGTGGGGTGGTATATGGGAATCCTGTATTTTATGCATGGATTGCTCTGTAAACCCATAACTTCTCTATTTAAAAAAAAAAATTCCAAACCCTGGAGAATTGGTTTCCTGGATTCTCCAGCTACTTTTGGCCATGCTGGGCAAAGTGAAGAAAAGAGTGAAGCCCTGATGATGCCTTTGGTTTTTTCTCCTCCAAGTGGGAGGAGAAAGGGCCCCAAAATTGCCAAAATGGGCTTTGGATGGGCCAAAAACAATAAAAATTGGTTTGCAGTTGTTCTTTTCTCTAGGTGGAAGGAAAAGGGTTCAAAATTCCTGAAGGTGGAATTGAGTAGATCAAAAATGCTAAAAGCTTGTGTGTTTTTCCATTCCAAGTGGGAGGAAAAAAATATGAAATTAGTTCCCAGGGCTGAAGCAAGAATTTAGATAAACCAGAGGGAAAAAAATTAAAGAAAACAAAAGTACTCCTGCCATTCCTTCAGTCTAGCTGCTGAAGACAGCCCTCCTCAATCTTGCATTCCAGCCAGTATATCCCAGAAGCTGTGATGTTAACCTTATAAATGCTGAATTTGCTAGGGGTTTAAGTAAACATGGAATAAGAGAAAAAGGGGAAATTTTGAAGAATGGCTTGTGGATGTATGATAAAAAAATTAATGTTAAATATATTTCATAAATGTTAGAGGGATCATCATGATGGAGAAGAGCGGGGGTAAAAAAGACATTGATGATCTACAACTCCCTGGCTTATTGCCACAGATGGGAAAATTGCAGTACAGACATTTTGAGTAATTGAAACAACAGATCTCTATAATGATTTTGCCTATTTGACCCTCTGGGAAAAGGGAGACAAAGTAAGAAAAAGGAGAGTCTCCACATGGAGATATCCCTTTGGAGTTTCAAAGAGCAAATATCTTGCTTTACACCAAAAGCAAGAAACAAAAGAAAAAATTGATAAATTGAACTTCATCAAATTTTAAAATGTTTGTGCATAAAAGGACATTATCAAGAAAGTGAAAACACAACCTACAGAAAAGGAGAAAATATTTGCAACTCATATATCTGATAAGGGTTTAATATCCAGAATATATAAAGAACTTCTATAACTTAACAAAAATGGGAAATTTTGTTGTATGTATTTCACCACGATAAAAAATTTTTAAAAGAAAAAAATGAATAAAGGTATCAAATAACTTGTAAACTTGGAACTTAAAAAAAATTAGCAAACTGAAAATAAAGGGGACCTATGGAAAGAATTCATAAAGATTAGCATGGAGCTAAATGAAATTGAGAACAGAAAATCAATAGAGAAATTTTAAAAAGCCAAAAATTGCTTCTTTTAAAAATCAATAAAGTGAAAAAAAATTTATCCGGATGTGCACAGAAAACAAATAGAGAGCAGAGAGAAATAACCAAATCAGAAATGGAAGTGGTGGAATCACTACCTACATTTCAGAATGATTAGTTAATAAGATGAAATAAACAAATTATTAAAAACACAAATTTCCTAGGTTGACACAAGAAGAAATAGAAATTTTATTAACAGACATTTTACAAAGAAAGAGATTCATTCCATAATAAAAAAAAATTCCCAACAAATAAAAGTCCATAGTAAGTTGGATTCACTGGTTAATTGTACCAAAATATTAACACAAACCCTTCTCAAAATCTTCCACCTACACAAACTCTCCTGGCTTATGACATTAAGAGATTGTGCTGCCCAACAAACTAAACCTGAATATGGAACAATGGCCTTCCCATGTTTTCCTCTGGGCTCCAATATGCAATCGGTTTGGGCCTGAATCCCAGAAAATTAATTCTAATATTTGAACTAGGTTTTTTAGATTCCTTGTACTTTATTACTATTTTTATTGCCTTTATAAAAGTCTTTCAAACTTCAGTAGCATATTTCAGCCTTCCAGAATTGCTGAATCTAAAATTGTGCAGAAACTACTTTCAAAAGAAGCTCAGGTAGAAAGAGTTGGGAAGCATATGTCTCCACCTACCCAAAGATGTGTTCTGTTTATGGTCTGTCCAGTGTGCATTGTGTTCAATACCTTTGATCTCTGGAGCTGTACGTGGCAAAATCCCACCTCAACCACCTACTAAATGAATGTCCTGCGCAAAAGTTATTTAATTGATCTGTGCTTCTCCATTTTGGGAAAATAATAGAATCTAATTCAGAGAGTTGTTAGAAGCAAAATTGATTTAATGCATGCAATGTACACAGAACTGTAAATAATATATATTACTCATTTATTTTGCATTTGCTATTATTAGTTTTGTAAGGAAGGTGGCATTTTCTCACAAGTGGTATTATATAGACCATCTTCTGTTTCTTAAATATTAAGGAAGATCCCTAATCACCCTACTTGCATGAGGGCCAGGGCTTCAATTGAGAAACAGTCAATAGGTTGTGATGGTGTGGACTACAACATGAAAAGTATCATGCCATTCAACAAAAAAAAAATTTTGCTTTGGGTGTGATGTCTAAGGATCCACTGCCTACCACCAATATTGAAGATACTTTCCTACATTGTCTTCTAGGAGTTTTGTGGTCCTGGCTTTTATGTCTTTGATTCATTTTGAGTTGATTTTGTGTTGGTTATGAGATAAGGGTCCTCTTTCATTCTTTTTTTAAATGAATATCCGATTCTTCCCATACCATTTGTTGAAAAGGCTGTTCTGTCTCAGTTTAGTGGACTTAGTAGACTTGTCAAAATTCAGTTGACTATAAACGTGAGGGTCTATTTCTGAACTCTCAATTCAATTCTATTGATCAATGTCTCTGTGTTTATGCCAATACCATGCTGTTTTGATCACTGTAGTTTTATAACATGCTTCAAGGTCAGGAGGTATGAGTACTCCAACTTTGCTCTTCTCTTTTAGTATATTTTTGGCTATTCTGGGCTGCTTTCCCTTCTAAATAAATTTTCTAATTGAAATTTCTATTTCTATAAAGTAAGCTGTTGGAATTTTGTTTGGGATTGTGTTGGATCTGTAAATCAATTTGGGTGGAGTTGACATATGCTGGTATTTAGTTTTCCAATCCATGAACATGGAATGTCCTTCTGCTTGTTTATATCTTCTTTGATTTCTTTTAGCACTGTATTGTAATTTTCTGAGTAAAGGTCTTTTACATCCCTGGTTAAATTAATTTCTAGATATTTTATTCTTTTAGTTGCCATTGCAAATGTAATTTTTTTTCTAGAATTCCTCCTCAAATTGTTCATTACTAGTGTGTAGAAACACTATTGATTTTTGCATTTTAATCTTGTATTCTGCCATTTTGCTGAACTCACTTATTGTCTCTAGTAGCTTTTTCATAGATATTTCAGAATACTCTAAATATAGGATCATGTCCTCTGTGAATAATGAGAATTTTACTTCTTTTATTCCAATCTGAATGCCTTTTATTTCTTCTTCTTGCCAAATTGCTCTAGCTAGAATTTCTAGCACAAGGCTGAATAACCATAGTAACAGTGGGCATCCTTGTCTTATTCCTGGTCTTAGAAGGAAAGTTTCCAAAATTTCCACCTTAAATACAATGTTGGCATTGGGTTTTTCATATATGCCCTGTATCATATTGAGGAATTTTTCTTCTATTCACATCTTTTGAAGTGTTTCTATCAAGAAAGAATGCTGGATTTGTCAGATGTCCTTTCTGCATCTATTGAGATAATTGTGTGTTTTTTTTCCCTTAGATTTGTTATTGTGGTGTATTACATTAATTGATTTTCTTGTATTCAACCACCCTTGCATAATAGGAATAAAACCCACCGGATTGCGGTATATAATTCTTTTAATATGATGTTGGATGCCTTTTGTAAGTATTTTGTTCAGAATTTTTGCATCTATATTCATTAGAGAGCTTGGCCAGTAGTTTTCTATTCTTGTAGTATCTTTATCTGGCCTTGATATTAGGGTGGTGTTGGCGTCATAAAATGAGTTAGGTAATTTCCTCCTACCTTCAATTTTTTGGAAGGGTTGGATGAAGATTGGTATTAATTCTTCTCAAAATGCTTGGTAGAATTCACCTGTGAAGCCTTCTGGTCCTGGGCCTTTCTTTGTTGGAAGATTTTTTTTATGATTGATTCAATCTCTTGTGATTGTTTGTTGAGGTCTTACATTACTTCTACAGTCAGTGTAGATTTTTCATTGTTCCTAGAAGTTGTCCATTTCATCCAGGTTGTCTCATTTGTTGGCATATGGTTTTTCATAAAGTCCTCTTATAATCCTTTTTATTTTATGGGGTTAGTAGTAATCTCCACCCCCCATTCTGATTTTATTTATTCGAGTCTTCTCTTTTTTCCCCCTTTGTTAGTCTAGCTAAGGATATGTCAATTTTACTGCTCTTCTCAAAGAACCAGCTTTTAGTTTTATAGATTCTATTTTCTTGTTCTCAATTTAATTTATTTCCGCTCTAATCTTTGTTATTTCTTTCCCTCTGATTGCTTTGGGATTAATTTGCTGTTCTTTTTCTAGTTCTTCCAGGTGTTCAGTTAGGTCTTTGGTTTTAATTCTTTCTTTCTTTTAATATATGCATTTAGGGTTATAAATTTCCCTTTCAGCCCTGCCTTTGCTACATCCCGTAACTTTTTTTTCTTTTTCTACTTTATTTTGTACACTTAATAATTGAAAATATAAACAATTAAAAACTAAAAGGTAAACACAGATGAATAAATATATACATTTCTCAATTAAATGTAATGGATACATATACAATTTTTCTTGAATCAAACAATATGCTACACAATATATTTGGTTCATAATAACACATTCATACAGTATTTTCCTTTTGTGTCTGGCTTGCTTTGCTCAACATAATGTCCTCCAGGTTCATCCATGTTGTCATATGCTTTACAACTTCATTTCTTCTTACAGCTGCATAATATTCCATCATATGAATAGACCACAGTTTGTTTATCCATTCATCTGTTGATGGACACCTGGGTTGTTTCCAACTTTTGGCAATGGTGAATAACGTTGCTATGAACATCGGTGTGCAGATGTCTGTTCGTGTCACTGCTCTCAGTTCTTCTGGGTATATATCCAGTAGTGGTATTGCCGGGTCATGTGGCAAATCTATATTCAACTTCTTTAGGAACTGCCAAACAGTCCTCCATAGTGGCTGTACCATTCTGCATTCCCACCAACAGTGAAGAAGTGTTCCTATCTCTCCACGCCCTCTCCAACACTAGTAGTTCTCTGTCTTTTTAATACTGGCCATTCTGATAGGTGTGAAATGATATCTCGTTGTAGTTTTTATTTGCATTTCCCTAATCATGAATGATGTTGAGCATTTCTTCATGTGTTTCTTGCCATTTGTATTTATTCTTTGGAGAAATGTCTATTCAAGGCTTTTGCCCATTTTTTAATTGGGCCATTTGTCTTTTTATTGTTGAGTTGTAACATCTATTTTTATATTCTGGATATTAAACCCTTATCAGATATGTGATTTCCAAATATTTTTTCCCATTGAGTTGGCTGCATTTTCACCGTTCTGACAAAGTCCTGTGAGGTGCAAAAGTGTTGAATTTTGAGGAGGTCCCGTTTATCTATTTTTTTGTTGTTGTTGCACGTGCTTTGGGTGTAAGGTCCAAGAAACCGCCACCTACTACAAGGTCTTGAAAATGTTTCCCTACATTTTCTTACAGTGGTTTTATGGTCCTGGCTTTTATATTTAGATCTTTGATCCATTTTGAGTTGATTCTTGCATAGGGGGTGAGATAGGGGTCCTCCTTCATTCTTTTGGTTACAGATATCCAGTTCTCCCAATACCATTTGTTGAAGAGACTGTTTTTCCCATTAGTATGGGCTTGGTAGGTTTGTCAAAAACCAGTTCACTGTATAGGTGAGGGTTCATTTCTGGGTTCTCAATTCTATTCCACTGATTGATGAGCCTATCTTTATGCCAGTATCATGCTGTTTTGACCACTGTAGCTTTGTAATACGTTTCAAGGTCAGGCAATGAAATTCCTCCCACGTCGCTTTTCTTTTTTAAAATGCTTTTGGTTATTTGGGTGCACTTACCCTTCCAGATGAATTTGGTAATTGCCTTCTCTAATTCTGTAAAGTAAGCTGTTGGGATTTTGATTGGTATTGCAATGAATCTATAAATCAGTTTGGGTAAGATTGACATCTTCACGATATTTATTCTTCCAATCCATGACACAGAATGTCTTTCCATTTATATAGGTCTTTTAAAATTTCTTTTAGCATTGTTTTGTAGTTTTCTGCATATAGGTCCTGTACTTCTTTGGTTAAATTAACTCCTAGGTATTTGAGTCTTTTTGTTGCTATTGAAAATGGAATTTTCCCTCTGATTTCCTCCTCAGGTTGTTCAGTTCTAGTGTACAAAAACATTACTGATTTTTGGGTGTTGATCTTGTATCCTGCCACTTTGCTGAACTCATTTATTAGTTCAAGTAGCTTTGTCATGGATACTTCAGGATTTTCTAAGTACAGGATAATGTCATCCACAAACAGTGTGAGTTTTACTTCCTGCTTTCCTATTTGGATGCCTTTAATTTTTTTTTTTCTTGTCTAATTGCCCTAACTAGAACTTCTAGTACAATGTTGAATAACAATGGTGACAGTGGGCATCCTTGTCTTGTTCCCGATCTTAGAGGGAAAGCTTTCAACCTTTCCCCATTGAGTATGATGTTGGCTGTGGGTTTTTTATATATGCCTTTTATCATATTGAGGAATTTTCCTTTTATTCCTATCTTTTGAAGTATTTTTACCAAAAAAGAATGCTGGATTTTGTCAAATGCCTTTTCTGCATCTATTGAGATGATCATGTGTTTTTTTCCCTCAATTTGTTAATGTGGTACGTTATATTGATTGATTTTCTTATGTTGAACCAGCCTTGCATACCAGGAATAAATCCCACTTGATCATGATGTATAAGTCTTTTGATATGCTGTTGGATTCGATTTGCAAGTATTTTGTGGTTAATTTTTGCATCTATGTTCATTAGAGAGATTGGTCTGTAATTTTCTTTTCTTGTAGAATCTTTATCTGGCTTTCGTATTAGGGTAATGTTGGCTTCATAAAATGTGTTGGGTAATTTTCCCTCCTCTTCAATTTTTTGGAAGAGTTTGAACACGATTGGTGTTAATTCTTTTTGAAATACTTGGTAGAATTCACCTGTGATGCCATCTGGTTCTGGAGTTTGCTGGGAGATTTTTGATGACATATTTAATCTCTGTAAATGTGATTGGTTTGTTAAGTTCTTTTATTTCTTGTAGTGTCAGTGTAGGTTGGTTGTGCGTTTCTAGAAATTTGTCCATTTTATCTAGGTTGTCTAATTTGTTGGCGTATAGTTTCTCATAATATCCTCTTAGGATTCTTTTTATTTCTGTGAAGTCATTTCTAACTTTCCCCCTTTCATTTCTGTTTGTTTTTATTTGCATCTTCTCTCTTTTTTTCTTTGTTAGTCTAGTGAGGTGTTTGTCAATTTTATTGATCTTCTCAAAGAACCAGCTTTTGGTTTTGTTGATTTTCTCTCTTGTTTTTCTGTTCTCATTTTCATTTATTTCTGCTCTAATCTTTATTATTTCTTTTCTTCTGCTTGCTTTGGGATTGGATTGCTGTTCTTTTTCTAGTTTCTCTAGTTGTTCAGTTAAATCTTTGAGTTTAGCACTTTCTTGTTTTTTCAAAAAGGCATTTAGGACTATAAATTTCCCTTTCAAGACTGCCTTTTCTGTATACCATAAGTTTTGATATGTTGTGTTCTCATTTTCATTTGTCTCCATATATTTACTGATTTCACTTGCATTTTCTTCTTTGACTTACCGATTATTTAGGAGTGTGTTGTTCAGTCTCCACACATTTGCAAATTTACTTTTTTCCTGTCTATTATTGATTTCTAGTTTCATTCCATTATCATCTGAGAAGGTGCTTTGTATAATTTCAATCTTTTTATATTTATTGAGAGCTGAATTGTGACCTAATATGTGGTCTATCCTGGAAAAAGATCCATGGGCACTTGAGAAGAATGTAAAACCTGATGAGTTTGGATGCAGTGTTCTGTATATATCTGTTAGGTCTAACTTGTTTATCATATTGTTCAAGTTCTCTGTTTTCTTGTTGATCTTCCGTGTAGATGTTTTACCTAATGATGTGAGTGGGGTGTTGAAGTCTCCAATGATTATTGTGGAAATGTCTATTTCTCCCTTCAGTTTTGCCAGAGTTTGTGTCATATATTTTGGGGCACTCTGATTAGGTGCATAGATATTTATGACTGTTATGTCTTCCTGGTGGCTTGTCCCTTTTATTAATATATAATGACCTTCTGTATCTCTTATAACTTTTTTGCATTTAAAGTCTGTTTTGTCTGATATTATTATAGCTATCCCTGCTCTTTTCTGGTTAGTATTCATGTGGAGTATCTTTTTCCAACCTTTCACTTTCAGCCTGTTTGTGTCCCTGGGTCAAAGGTGCGTTTCCTGTAAGCAGCATATGGATGGCACATGTTTTTTTATACACCCTATCAGCCTGTATCTTTTGATTGGAGAGTTTAATTCATTCACAGTCAAAAATCTTAGTGTAAATGCACTATTTACTTCCTCCATTTTATTCTTGGTTTTCATATGTCATCTTGTTTTTGTCTCTCTTTTTTACTCTTTTGGTTATTCTTTCTGCTATTCTTTCTTCTATACTCTCCTCCAAGCCTCTCTCTCCTGTCTTTTTCTTTCAGGTTCTAAGGCTTCCTTTAATATTTCATGGATCCTTTTTTGCAAACTCTCTTAGTTTCTGTTTGTTTGTGAATATTTTATACTCACCTTCATATTTGAAGGACAGTTTTGCTGGATAAAGAATTCTTGGCTGGCAGTTTTTCCCTTTCAGTTTCCTAATTGTATCATACCACTGTCTCCTCACCTCCATGGTTTCTGAAGAGAAATCTGCACTAAGTTTTATGGACGTCCCTTGTATGTGATCATTTGCTTCTCTCTTGCTGCTCTGAGAATTTTCTCTTTATCTTTTACATTTGACATTGTGAGTAGTAGGTGTCTTGGCATAGGTCTTTTTGGATTTATTCTGATTGGGAAATGGTGTGCTTCTTGGACATGTAAGTTCATTTCTTTCATGAGAGTTGGGTAATTTTCAGCAATTATTTCCTAAGATACTCTTTCTGCCCCTTTTCTTTTCTCTTCCCCTTAAGGAACTCCCATGACACATATGTTGTTGCATTTTGTGTTGTCATTCAACTCTCTGAGCCCCTGTTCAATTTTTTTCCATTGTTTTCTCTCTTCAATTTTAGCTGCTCTGTCTTTTTTTAAATCACTTATTCTTTCTTCTAGCATTTTGAGTCTCGTGTGGTATGCCTAAAATGTGTTTTTGACCTCGCCTATTGTGTCTTTCTTTCCCATGAACTCTGCTACTTTTCTGTTCAGGATTTCAAATTCTTCTTTGCTTTCACTCAATGTCTTCTTGATGTTATTTATCTCTTTAACTATATTGTCTTTCAACTCATTAATTTCATTTTGGAAATTTGTGCTCATCTTGCTGATCAGTTCTCTCAAATTTTGCATCTCTTCTGGGACTTTGATGTATTCCTTTTCTTGGGCCATATCTTCTATTTTTTTAGTATGGCTCATAATTCTTTGCTGGTATTTAGACATCTGGTTAGGATATAGTTTACTCAGATGCTCAATCTCTTTCTCTTTTATAGGGATTTTGTGGCAGGAGGCTGTGAGTTACCACAGCTCTTTGATTTTTGGCTCGACCTGGATTGTTTGGGTTGTCCTGCTGGTTGCTCAAAACTTGGCAGTGGACCCAGTAATTGGTTATAGAGTCAGTTCCTACAGCCTTGGGCAGGCAAATTAGAGAGGCCAGGAAAAGCCTCTCCTACTTATTTTTAATTATCTTATGTGCATTTCCTTGGTCTGCCCGGAGATGGTGCTCTTTTGCAGCTCTTCAATTCAATGTCTAGTCAGAGTGTATTTGTTGAGACACAGAGCAGATCTATTTGATAGTGCTTCCTGTCTGGAGGCTAAGAGCCTTGCATTTCAAACTTTCTAAGACAGTTCTCCAGTCTTCTCTGGCAGCCCCCTCCCTTTTCCCAGCTAGGAAATATTTCCACTCCCCTCTGAGTCCTCAACAATCAGTCCCTGTTAGTAGAGGAGGAGTTTGGGAGGTTTGTATATCTTTAGCCCCTCCAAGGCAAACAATCATGCAGCCCCACGCAGCCTGGAAGAGCTCTCAGGACACAGCAGACCAAACCTGTGAGTCAAAAGCAGAGTCAGCCCCAGGCTCTCTGTCCCTTCTCCTGTGGAGTCCTCAACAATTATTCCAGGCTAGAAGAGAGGGAGATTGGGAGGGTTGGATTTCTCCAGTCCTTCATAGGGTCCCAGGTCAAACCACCGCATGGTCCCATCTTCTCTGGAAAGGTTCGTGTGGCTCCGCTGCCCAAATTTGCGGGTCAGAACCTGAGTCAGCCTTAGGCTGTGTCCCTCTCTCTCCCCTTTCCTGGAGTGGTAGGTCCCTGGAGCCCCCTTTGTTTGTAGTCATAGGCCCAGAGGTCTTAGAATTCTAAAGAGTTTGGGGGAGGGTGCCGGCAGCAGCAGGTGCTGCTGGTTCCAACTCACGGTTTTGTCATCGCGATTTCCCTTTTTTGTCCCTCTCTCCTCTGGGTAGTGTGCATCCTTCACCTGCTGTCCTAAACCCTAGAAGATCTTTTCCAGGGCTGTTTCAGCCTGTCCTCTAGCTATTTTTCTGGAAAAGAGATTCCCCTATCTTACCAGTCTGCCATCTTCCCGGAAGTCCCCTGTAGTATGTTTGAAAGTCAGGTAGTGTTATACCTCCAACTTCATTTTTCTTTTTCAGTATGTCTTTGGTGATTCGGGCCCTCTTGCCCTTCCAAGTAAATTTTGTAGTTAGTTGTTCCAGTTCCTTAAAAAAATGATGTGTTGATTTTTATTGGGATTGCATTAAATCTGTACATTAGTTTGGGTAGGATAGACATCTTACTGATTTTTAGTCTTCCTATTCATGAACAGGGAATATTCTTCCATTTATTTAAGTCATCTTTGATTTCCTTTAGCAGTGTTGTGTAGTTTTCTGCATA
This sequence comes from Tolypeutes matacus, assembly GCA_026826555.1. NCBI lineage: Eukaryota > Metazoa > Chordata > Mammalia > Cingulata > Chlamyphoridae > Tolypeutes > Tolypeutes matacus. The sequence continues at coordinate 18,542,630 of JAKSZT010054399.1, forward strand.
TAAGTCCTTTACATCTTTAGTTAAATTTATTCTTTAGTTAAATTTATTCTTTAATTATTATTGTAAATGGTAATTTTTTCTTGATTTCCTCTCAGATTGCTCGTTATTGGTGTACAGAAATGCTACTGATTTTTGAGCATTGATCTTATAGCCTGCAATGTTACTGAACTCCTTTATAAGTTCTAGAAGCTTTGTTGTAGATTTCTCAGGGCCTTCTATGTATAGGATCATGTCGTCTGCAACTAATTAAATTTTTACTTCTTCTTTTCCAATTTGGATGCCTTTTATATCTTTTTCTTGCCTCAGTACTTGAGCAATTACTTCTAAGACAATGTTAAATAGGAGTGGAGGTAGTGGGCATCCTTGTCTTGTTCCCAATCTCAAAGGGAAGGCTTTTAAACTTCACCATTGAAGATGATGTTAGCTTTGGGTTTTTTATATATACTCTTTATCATGTTCAGAAAGTTTTGTTCTATTCCTATCTTTTGCAGTGTTTTTATCAGGAAAGGGTGCTGTATTTTGTCAAATGCTTTTTCTGCATCTATAGAGATGATCAAGTGTGTTTTTTTCTTTCAATCTGTTTATGTGGTGTATTACATTGGTTGATTTTCTTATGTTGAACCATCCTTGCATACCTGGGATGAAACCCACTTGGTTATGGTGTATAATACTTTTGATATGTTGTTGAATGCTATTAGCAAGTATTTTGTTGAGGATTTTAGCATCTAGGTTCATTAGAGAAATTGGTCTGTAATATTCCTTTCTTGTGGTATCTTTGTTTGGCTTTGGTATTAGGGTAATGTTGGCATCATAGAATGAGTTAGGCAATGTTCCTTCTTCTTCTATTTTTTGGAAGATCTTAAGCAGGATTGGTGTTAACTCTTTCCTGAATGTTTGGTAGAATTCAGCTGTGAAGCCACCTGATGACTCAATCTATCTCTTTACTTGTAATTGGACTGTTGAGTTCATTAATTTCTTCTTTCATCAATGTAGGCTGTTTGTGAGTTTCTAGGAATTTGTCCATTTCCTCTACATTACCATTCTTGTTGGCATATAATTTTTCAAAGTATCCTCTTATGATACTCTTTATTTCTGTGGGGTCAGTAGTGATATCCCCTTATTCATTCCTTATTTTGTGTATTTGCATCTGCTCTCCATTTTTCTTTGTTAGTTTGGCTAAAGGTTTGTCAATTTTATTGATATTTTTGATGAATCAGCTTTTGGTTTTGTTTGTTTTTTCTAGTGCTTTCTTATTTTCTATTTCATTAAGTTCTTCTCTAATCTTTGTTATTTCCTTCTTTCTACTTCCTTTGAGGGTAGTTTGGTGTTGTTTTTCCAATTCCTCCAGGTGTGCACTTAGGTCTTCAATTTTAGCTCTTTTTTAATATATGCATTTATGGCTCTGAACTTCACTTTCAGTATACCTTTGGCTGCATCCCATAACTTTTGTTATGTTGTGATGTCATTTTCATTCCTTTCAAGGTAATTACTGATTTCTTCTGAGATTTCCTCCTTGACCCACTGTTTTGTTTTTTTTTTAATTTTTAAATTTTTTATTGTGGGTAAAAATCAAAATTTTCAAAATACATAACAATATTTGTAAAATGATATATGAATATATATGATATATGTGCATTTGCTTACAAAAATGTTATATATATATATATATTTTTTTTTTAAAGAGGTACTTAGATTACCTAAAATATTACACAGAACCTACCCCGGGATTCCCGTGTTCTCCACCTCCCACACCTCCCACCACATCCCACACAAACATCTCCCACAAGTGTGGCCCATCACCCTCAATGGACTTACACATCCTGGGTCCTTGCCATCAACCATAGAACACAGTTCACATCGTAGACCACACTCTCTCCCACACAGTTCTGAATGGTCTGTGCTGATTTAAAATGGCCTACAGTCGTTGCCACAACGGCACTCAGGACAACCTCCAAATCCCGAAAAAGCCCCTGTATTTCAACTGCACATCCCCTCCCTGCCCCAAAAGTGGCCAGTGGCCACTGGCTCCACCTCATTGTTATAATTTCTTCCATTACTAGAATCACCATATGTGTACAACAGAACACCATTAAGTCCACTCTAGTCCATAGTTCTTCCCCCAATCCTGAGAGGACTGGGATGGTGATGTCCACTCCACCTCCAAGTGAGAGAGGGCTTATATCCCATGGATATGGTGGGTGGGATGACCCACTGTTTGTCTAAGAATGTTTTGTTTAAGTTCCATATCTTTGTGCCTAATCTGTTTCTCTGGCCCTTAGTGATTTCCAATTTCATTCCAGTGTGGTCAGAGAAATTACTTTGTATAATCTCAATCTTTCTGAATTCATTGAGTGTTGTTCTGTGGCCTGGTATGTGGCCTATCTTGGAGTATGATCCATGTGCTCTTGAGAAGAATGTAAATCCCTCTGTTTTGGGGTGTAGTGTTCTGTATATGTCTATTAAGTCCAGGCCCTCTAATGTGTTATTGAAAGTGTTTGTTTCTTATTGATTCTCTGTCTAGATTTTCTGTCTTATGATTATAGTGGTATATTAAAGTCTTCCAGTATAATTGTAGAGGCACTTATTTCTCCACTTAGTTTTTCCAGTGTTTGCCTCATGTATTTTGAGGCATCCTGATTAGGTGCATAAATGTTTATGATTGTTCTTTCTTTGTGAAAGATTACCCCTTTTACTAATATATAGTGTCCTTCTTTGTCTCTTACAATAGTGTTGCATTTAAAGTCTGTTTTGTCTGATAGTAGGATAGCTACTCTTGCCCATTTTTGGTTATTGTTTGCCTGTATAATTGTTTTCCAGCTATTCACTTTCAGCTTCCTTTAATCCCTGGGTCCTAGGTGGGTTTTTTGTAGGTAGCATATAGATGGATCATATTTCCTTATCCATTCTGCCAATCTGCATCTCTTGACTGGTGAGTTTAGTCCATTAACATTCAGTGTTATTACTCTCAAAGAATTTCAGCCATATTTTCTTTTGGGTTTATGTATGTCATATTTTGTTTTTATTTCTCTTTTTGTCTTTTTAGTTGTTCTTACACACTCCTCCAAGTCTCTCTGTACTGTTTTTTCCTTTTAACCTGCAGAACTTCCTTTAGTATTTCTTGAAGTGCAAGTTTCTTATTGGCATACTCTCTTAAATTCTGTTTATTTGTGGATATTTTGACCTCTCCATCATTTTTGAATGCCAGTTTTGCTGGATAGAGAATTTGTAGCTGGAAGTTTTTTTCTTTTAGTACTTTGACTATGTCATACCACTGTCTTCTTTCCTCCATGGTTTCATATGAGAAATCAGCACTTAATCTTATTGAGCTTCCCTTGTATGTGATGGTTCTCTTTTCTCTTGCTACCTTGAGTATTTTTCTTTGTCTTGAGCATTGGACATTTTTATAATTGTATGTCTTGGAGTAGGCCTGTTGGGATTTATACTGTTTGGGGTGTGCTGTGATTCCTGGACATACACACCCATATCCCTCAATAGGGTTGGGAAGTTTTCTGCCATTATTTCCTTCAACACTCCTTCTGTTCCCTTTCCCTTCTCTTTTCCCTCTGGGATGCATAGAATGCGTATGTTTGTACGTTTTGTGATGTCGGTTAAATCCCTGAGTCCCTGCTGACTTTTTTCTATCATTTTATCTTTCTGTTCTACTGTCTGTTTGATTTCAGATGTACTGTCTTCCACATCACTAATTCTTTCTTCTGCCTGTTCAAATCTGCTGTTATGTGATTCCAGTGTCTTTTTGATTTCTTGGATTGTGCCATTCATCACCATCATATCCTTTATCTTTTTATGTATGCTTACAATTTCTTCAATATGTTCTCCCAGTGTCTTCTTAATATCCTTAATTTCTTCCTTCACTTCATTAAGTTGGTGCATGATATTTGTTTGGACAGCTTTGATTATTTGTTCGATGTTCTGCATCTCTTCCTGGTTTTTACTTTGTTCACTGGGCTGGTCCATGTCTTCCTGTTTCTCAATATGGTTTGTAATTTTTTGTTGCCCTCTGGACATCATTTTATCTTGATGGGTTTATTCAGTTTATTAGCTTCTCTCTTTGCTCTAGAGTTTTATTTAGCTGGTGGGTCTGTGTGTGTGTTAAGTTTTCTCTTTGACACTTATTCTTCTTGTTCTATTTCCTTGCTTTTTTCTATGTTGCTTTGAAGGAAAAAGATTAGGGCCCAAGGAATTGAAAGAGGTTAGAAAGGAAAGAGGATAATAGTAATATTGATAAAAGCTAGAAGAGGGCTTTATAAGAGTTAGTAAAATGAATATTTAACTCATGTTGGCAGTGTAGAGTAATAGTGAAAAAAAAGTGGAATACCTATGATGGAATGGGATAGAGGAAAATATATAGAATGATTTAAACGGCCAGAATGATGATGAGAGACAGAAAGAGTAAAGATAGGGCTGTAAGGAAAAAGTTAATAATAATAATGAAAAAAAAAAAAGAAAACAGAATAGACAAGATAGAAATCAACACCCATGAAGTTGCAGACTAATGAAAAAAGGTGGAATGTAGGAACCACAACAGAAAGCAAAAGGTAGAAAGATGAAGGAAGAAAAAGAGATAGCATTGGTAGATAAAATCAATATACACAGAGAATGGGAAATCAAGGAAGGAGAAGCACAGCAAAGAAGAAACAAGCTAGCAACACCTCATTAAAAAAACAACAACAACAAAAAAAACCGGGGGTGGGGGGGGAGGAAAGAGGAAAGAAAAGCAAGAAACAAACAAAGAAAGAAAAACCAAACAAACACAGAAGCAAGCAGTCAAACAAACCTAAGGAAGAACCGCATTCCTTCTCTCAGCCTGCTTGTGTTCATCAATCAATTACCCTGCAGGCTTCTAGCTGCAGGTTTTGAGGCAGATTTTAGCGATTAAACTAATTTAAATTTTTTTTTTAAAGTAACATCCTTTTTTATTGGAGAAATAAGGGACCCAAAAGAAGGCCTCTTCTAGACCAACATCCCCGCCAAGGGCACCCTAAATAGGCTCGTGGAAACTTATCAAACACTTACCACTGCCTGGCCTCCCCAGGAGAGCTGAGACTCTGATACTCATCATTGAAGAATGATAAAATTGGCTGACTCCACCCCTCCTGAGCCAAGGGTTTAGGTAAATCAGGCTTCCTCAGCAGATTTGCCTCTCCCCTGAGCCTGGTGCCACTTCAAGCCTGCTGCTTTGCTCCTCAAACCTGCAAGGACATCCAAACAGCCAAACCCATAGAAAGGAAACCCCTTTCCACCTTCTGCCAGAACCCTCCCACTCTCAGAAAATGCTCCCTCTCACCAGGTTGCTGGCGGGAGTTGGGGCATATCCCTGGGCAGCTAGGTAAACCAGACTTCCTCAGCAGATTCGCCTCTCCCCTCAGTCTGGTGCTGCTTCAAGCTAGCTGGTTTTCTCCCCAAACCTGCAGGGGGTTCCAGACAGCTAAACCCACAGAAACGAAACCCCTCTCACTCACGGAGAATGCTCCTCTCACCAGATTGCCGGTGGGAGTCTGTGGTCGTCCTAGTCCTTTGCCCTGAGTGGTGGGGCTTAGCCGGCTGGGGAAAAACTCACAATTTTATCTTGAGCAATCCATCTTGCTGTCTAGCTCCCTCCAGATCGATGTCCCTCCAAACATTGTAGTTTCAACCATGTACCCACCAGTCCCCAGTTTTCACCTGCTCCCTCCCCCGACCCTCTCCCCAGTTGCATGGACAGTCAAACCTAACCTCCCCATCCCACCCCCCTGACATACTAGCACTACCTAACCTAAAAGTATCATTACACTACTGTCATGCCCCTTCACTGTATAACTGCATACTTCCCCCATATCATAGATTTTGTCCTTACGGGCATTGGCTGACAACCTTCTTCTCCCTTTCTATTTCATGTAAACCTATCTTCCAGACTCTAGTTCTCTGTGTCTGCTCAATTTGCTTAATTCGTATCAGCAAGGTCATGTAATATTTGCCCTTCAGTGCCTGGTTTGCTTCACTCAACATAAGGTCCACAAGATTCATCCATGTTATTCCATGTGTTAATACTGTGTTCCTTCTTATAGCTGAAAGATATACCATTGTATATCTGTACCACAGTTTGTTTATCCATTCATCTGTTAAAGGGCATTTGGGTTGATTACAAGTTTTGGCAATAGTGAATAATACTGCTGTGAACATTGGTGTGCATATATCTGTCTGTGTTCTTGCTTTCAGGTCTTCTGGGTATATATACCCAGCAGTGGAATTGCTGGATCATATGGCAATTCTATAGTTAGTTTCCTGAGGAAATGCCAAACTGTCCTCCACAGTGGCTGTACCATTTTGCATTCCCACCAGTGAATTGAGGGTTCCCATTCCTCCACACCCTCTCCCACACTTGTAGTCCTCTGTTTTTTAAATAACTGCCAGTCTAATGAGTGGAAAATGATATCTCATTATAGTTTTGATTTGCATTTCCCTAATATCTAGTGATGTTAAGCATCTTTTCATGTGCTTTTTAGCCATTTGTATTTCTTTTTTGAAATACAAATTTCAAATTCCTTGCCTATTTTTTAAATGGGCTGTTTGTCTTTTGGTTTTCAAGGTGTAGGATTTCTTCATATAAGCAGAATATTAGGCTCCTCTCAGATATATGGTTAACAAATATTTTCTCCCATTGAGTAGGTTGCCTTTTCACTTTCTTGACAAACTCCTTTGAGGTGCAAAAGTTTTTATTTTTGAGGAGGTCCTATTTATCTAGTTTTTCTTTCACTGCTCATGCTTTGAGTATAAAGTTCATGAAAACATTTACTATTACAAGATCCTATAGATGCTTCCCTACATTATCTTCCAAGGTCTTTATGGTCTTGGCTCTTATATTTAGATCTTTGATCCATCTTGAGTTAATTTTTGTATAAGGTGTGAGATGATGTTCCTCTCTCATTCTTTTGGATATGAATATCCATTTCTCCAAGCACCATTTGTTGAAAAGGCCATTCTCTCCTAGTAAAATGGGCTTGGTGGCCTTTTTGAATATCAGATAGGTGTATATATGCGAGGATCTTTATCAGAGCTGTCAATTAGGTTCCATTGGTCAGTATGTCTATCCTTGTGCCAATACCATGCAGTTTTGACCACTGTAGCTTAGTAGTATGTTTTAAAGTCAGGTATTGTGATTCCTCCAATTTCATTTTTCTCTTTTAATAAGTCTTTGGTTATTCTCGGCTTCTTGCCCTTCCAAATAAATTTCATAGTTTGTTTTTCCCATTCAGTAAAAAATGCTGTAATAATTTTTTTGCAATTGCATTAAATCTGTAAATTGGTTTGGGAGGGATAGACATCTAATGGTGTTTAGTCTTCCTGTCCATGAACAGGGCATATTCTTCTATTTATTTAGATGTTCTTTGATTTCTTTTAACAGTGTTGTGTAGTTTTCTGCTTATAGTCATTTACATCTTTAAATTTACTCCTAGGTATTTGATTCTTTTAGTTGCTATTGTAAATGGGATTTTTTTCTTGATTTCCTCTTTAAATTGCTCATTATTGCTGTAAAGAAATGCTACTGATTTTTGCACATTGATCTTATATCCTGCGACTTTACTGAACTCATTTATAAGCTCTAGAAGCTTTTTTTAAAAAAAAGATTTATTTTTATTTTACTTATTTATCACCCCCCCCTTGCTGCTTGTGCTCTCTGTGTCCATTTGCTGTGCATTTTTCTGTTTGTTTGTCTCCCTTTGTTGGGTCATCTTGCTGTGTCAGCTCACCACTGTGTCAGGCTGGCTTGCCTTCACCAAGAGGCCCCGGGAATCAAACCCGGGGCCTCCCATATGGTAAATGGGAGCCCATCCAATTGAGCCACAGCCGCTTCCCCTCTAGAAGCTTTGTTGTAGATTTCTCAGGGCTTTCTATGTGTAAGATCATGTCGTCTGCAAATAATATAATTGTTACTTCTTCCTTTCCAATTCAGATGACTTTTATATCTTTTTCTTGCGTCAGTGCTTGAGCAAGTCCTTCTAACACTATGTTAAATAGAAGTGGCGAAAGTGGGCATACTTGTCTTGTTACCAATCTTAGAGGGAAAGCTTTTAGGATTTCACCATTGAATATTATGTTAGCTGTGGGTTTTCCATATATACCCTAATCAATTTGTGAAAGTTTCCTTTTATTCCTATCTTTTGTAGAGTTTTTATCAGGAAGGTTGCTCTATTTTGTCGAATGCTTTTTCTGCATCTATAGATATGATCATGTGGTTTTTTCATTTTGATCTGTTTATTTGGTGTTTTACAGATTTTCTTGTATTGACCCATCCTTGCACATCAGGGATGAAACCCACTTGGTCATGGTGTATAATTTGTTTAATGTATGGTTGAATACTGTTAGCAAGAATTTGTTGAGGATTTTAGCATCTAGGTTCATTAGAGAGATTGGTCTGTAGTTTTCCTTTCTTGTGGCATCTTTGTTTGGCTTTGGTGTTAGGGTGATGTTAGTATCATAGAATGAGTTTGGCAATGTTCCCTCTACTTCTATTTTTTTGAAGAGTTTAAGCAGGATTGGTGTTAGTTCTTTCTGGAATGTTTGATAGAATTCATCTGTGAAGGCGTCTGATCCTGGGCTCTTCTTAGTTGGGAGGCTTTTGATGATTAATTCTTTCTCTTTTCTTGTGATTGGTCTGTTAAGTTAATCAATTTCTTCTTTTGGCACTGTAGGCTGCTTGTGTGTTTCTAGGAATTTTTCATTTCCTCTAAATTATCCATCTTATTATATAATTTTTCAAAGTATCCTCTTATGATACTCTTCATTTCTGTGGGTTCTGTGGTGATATTCCCTTCCTTGTTTCTTATTTTATGTATTTGATCTTCTCTCTTTTTAATCTTTGTTAGTCTAGCTAAGGATTTGTCAATTTTATTAATCTTTTTGAAGAACCAGGTTTTGGTTTTATTTTTTTCTAGTGCTTTCTTAGTTTCAATTTCATTTAGTTTTGCTTTAATCTTTGTTGTTTCTTTTTTTTTCTTTCTTTTTACTTCTTTTGGGGTTAGTTTGTTGTTCTTTTTCTAATTCCTCCAGGTGTGCAGTTAGATCTTTGATTTTAGCTCTTTCTTCTTTTTTGATATATGCATTTATGGCTATGAATTTCCCTCCCAGTACAACTTTTACTGCATCCTATAGGTTTTGATATGTTTTGTTGTCATTTTTATTTGTTTCAAGGTAGTTACTGATTTCTTTTGAGATTTCCTCCTTGACCCATGGTTTTTTTAAGAGTCTGTTGTTTAACTTCCATATCTCTGTGCCTAATCTGGTTCTCTGGTCCTTACTGATTTGCAGCCTCATTCCATTGTGGTCAGAGAAATTAATTTGTATAATTTCAGTCTTTCTGAATTCATTGAGAATTTCTCTGTGGCCTAGTATGTGGTCTATATTGGAGAATGATCCATGTGCACTTGAGAAAAATGTATATCCTGCTGTATTTGGGTGCAGTGTTCTGTATATGTCTATTAGGTCCAGATCCTCTAATGTATTATTCAGAGTCTGTGTTTCTTTATTGAGTATCTGTTGAGATGTGTTCTGTCTAACGGTGATAATTGTATATTAAAGTCCCCCAGTATAATTGTAGAGGCATCTATTTCTCCACTTAGTTTTTCCAGTGTTTGTCTTTTGTATTTTGAGGCACCCCTGTTAGGTGCATAAATGTTTATTATTGTTGATTGTTCTTTCTTCTTGCAAGATTACCCCTTTCACTAATATATAGTGTCCGTTTTTGTGTCTTACAGTGGTTTTGCATTTAAAGTCTATTTTGTCCAATATTAGTATAGCTACTCCTGCCCTTTTTTGGTTATTGTTTGTTGTAAGATTACTTTTCAGCCATTCACTTTCAGTCTTCTTGAATCCCTGGGTCTAAGGTGGGTTTCTTGTAGACAGTATATAGATGGGTCATATTTCCTTATCCATTCTGCCAATCTGCATCTCTTGGCTTGTGAGTTTAATCCATTAACATTCAGTGTTATTACTCTCAAGGAATTACTTACATTAGCCATATTTTCTTTCATTTTATGTATGTCATATGTTGTTTTTATTTCTCTTTTTGTCTTTTTAGTTGTTCTTACACTCTCTTCCAACTCTCTCTCTCCTGTTTTTTCCTTTCAACCTGTAGAACTCCCTTTAGTATTTCTTGTAGTGCAGGTTTCTTATTGACATAGTCTCTTAATTTCTATTTATCTGTGATAATTTTGAGCTTTCCCTTATATTTCAATGCCAGCTTTGCTGGATAGAAAATTCTTGGCTGGAAGTTTTTTCTTTTAGTACCTTAACTATGTCATACACTGCCTTCTTGCCTGAATGGTTTCAGGTGAGAAATCAGCACTTAATCTTATCGAGCTTCATTTTATGTGATGGTCCTCTTTTCTCTTGATGCTTTCAGTATTCTCCCTTTGTCTTGAGCATTAAACAATTTGACAAGTATGTTTCTTGGCGTTGGCCTGTTAGGATTTATTCTGTTTGGGGTGCGGTGTGCTTCCTGGATAGGCATGTCCATCTCCCTCAATAACTTTGGGAAGTTTTTAGCCATTATTTCCTCCGACACTCCTTTTGTCCCCTTTCCCTTTTCTCCTCCCTATGGGATGCCTATATTGCATATGTTTGTGCTTTTCATTTTGTCTTTCAAATCCCTAAGTCCCTGCTGAAATTTTTCTATTGTTTTACATATCTGTTCTACTATATGTTTGATTTCAGATGTACTGTCTTCCACATCACTGATTCTTTCCTTTGCCTGTTCAAATCTGACGTTATGTGATTCCATTTTTTTTTTAAATTAATTTATTTTTTATTGTGGGTAAAAATTAAAATTTTCACAATACATATCAAAATTTGTAAAATGATATATAAAAATATATATGCATAGATGTGCATTTGCTTACAAAAATATTATTTATATATATATATAAATATTTTTTAAGAGGTGCTTAGATTACCTAAAATATTACACGGAACCCACTGGGATTCCCATGTTCCACACCTCCCAAACCTCCCACCACATCCCACACAAACATTTCCCATAAGTGTGGCCCACTACCCTCAATGGACTTACACATCCTGGGGCCTTGCCACCAACCATAGACCACAGTTCACATCATAGACCACACTCTCTCACACACAGTTTTGAGTGGTGTGTGCTGATTTAAAAAGGCCTACATCCATTGCCACAACGGTACTCAGGACAACCTCCAAATCCTAAAGAAGCCCCTGTATTTCAACTACACATCCCCTCCCTGCCCTGAAATTGTCAAGTGGCCACTGGCTCCACCTCATTGTTATAATTTCTTCCATTGCTAGAATCACCATATATGTACAACAGAATACCATCAAGTCCACTCTAGACCATAGTCCTTCCCCCAATCCTGAGAGGACTGGGATGGTGATGACCACTCCACCTCCAAGTGAAAGAGGGCTTATATCCCATGGATATGGTGGGTGGGATGATCCTGCCTGCAGATGCAGGCCCTCTCCATTCGCTGGGCTGGCCGTTGCCCATCATTGTCTCCTCACCAGGTGACTTGGATGAGTCCATTGAGCTGTAGGGTAGGAGTGGCAGCTCCACCAAGATTCCACGCACACCTGGCACATAGGTAGGACAGAGGCTCCAGTCTCTGGAAGTATACCTAAAAACTCCAGCATCACATGTAGATTTGTGTAGAAGGGACTGATGAACCATGTGCAGGGAGGACTTATTTGAGTCCAATTCTGTCATCCTCAGGAGCACAGATTCCAAAATAGAGCCCACTGATAAGGCATCAGTCTCTGGGGCTATCCCCCCTTATATAGGACCTGGGTATCTCCAGAGCTCTCAGGAGCCCCTCTGTGTGGGGTGATAGGCACTTTGATGTTCTATGAGCTCCTACTGAGGTGTGTAAGAGTTGCGTCTGGGATGACCTCCTGACTCTCTTTGAAGTCTCTTAGCCACTTGAACTCATTTGTCTTTACCCTTACCCCCTTTTATTCAAGGTCTTTTTCCAGTTGTGTTGCCAGTTGGCACTTGGTATTAATCCCTCGTTGCCAGGGAGGCTCATCCCCGGGAGTCATGTTCCACGTTGGGGGGAAGGTAATGTGTACATAGGCTGAGTTTGGCTTAGAGAGAGGCCACATTTGAGCAACAAGGTGGCTCTCAGGTGGCAACCATTAGGCGCCCCACAACAGCAAGCTAAGTCTCAGTTACAAGAGCAAAGACTCACAAGGGTAGTCATCAATAAAAAGAACTCATCAGTGGGTCATCCTCTCTTGACAGACACTGTCCCTGCACTCAGAGGACTATTGCTGCTCCCTTGGAGACTGTGGCAGAGCTCTCCAGGCTAGGAATTGAGATTCCCTCATTTATTGTGTGATTGTCCACCCATCGTGACCATGCCCCATCTTTTGATCATATGAACAATTTTGTATATCTTTCATGTATATTCAGATGAACTAACTCCCATGAATCCCCCCTCCCAGACACCCCCCACCAATAATCCCCCGCAGTACCCATTGTAACCCTTCGGTGATCCAAATCCTCCGTGAACATGTAGTCCATAAAATAATCAAAT
>JAKSZT010054399.1:18556990-18567475 GCA_026826555.1 Tolypeutes matacus
TTATATATGCAGGATATTAGGCTCCTATCAGATACATGGTTGCCAAATATTTTCTCCCATTGGGTAGGCTGCCTTTTTATTTTCTTAATAACATCCTTTGAGGTGCAGAAGTTTTTAATTTTGATGAGATTCAATTTATCTATTTTTTCTCTTGCGGCTCGTGCTTTGGCTGTGAAGTTCATGAAACCATTTCTTATTACAAGGTCCTGTAGATGCTTCCCTACATTATCTTCCAAGGTATTTATGGTTTTGGCTCTTATATTTAGATCTTTGATCCATCTTGAGTTGATTTTTGTATAAGGTGGTGTGAGATGGTATTCTTCTCTCATTCTTTTGGATATGGATATCCAGTTCTCCAAGCACCATTTGTTAAAGAGGCCATTCTTTCCCAACTGAGTGGGCTTCGTGGCCTTGTCAGATATCAGATAACTGTATATGCGAGGATCTATATCAGAACTTTCAATTCGGTTCCATTGGTCAGTAGGTCTATCCTTGTGCCAATACCACGCAGTTTTGATCACTGTAGCTTTGTAGTATGTTTTAAAGTCAGGCAGTGTGATACCTCCAACTTCATTTTTCTTTTTCAATATTTCTTTGGTGATTCGGGTCCTCTTTCCTCTCCAAATATATCTTGTGTTTAGTTTTTCCAGTTCCTTGAAAAATACAGTGTTGACTTTTATTGGGATTGCATTAAATCTGTAGATTAGTTTTGGTAGGATAGATATCTTGATGATGTTTAGTCTTCCTATCCATGAACAGAGAATATTTTTCCATTTATTTAAGTCTTCTTTGATTTCCTTTAACAGTTGTGTAGTTTTCTGTATGTAAATTCTTTACATATTTAGTTAAATTTATTCCTTGGTATTTGATTCTTTTAGTTACTACTGTGAGGATGGTATTTTTTTCCTGGTTTCCTCCTCAGTTTGCTCGTTATTGGTGTACAGAAATGCTACTGATTTTTGAGCATTGATCTTATAGCCTGTGACATTATTGAACTCCTTTATAAGTTCTAGAAGCCTTGTTGTGGATTTTTCAGGGCTTTCTATATGTACAATCATGTCATCTGCAAATAATGAAATTTTTACTTCTTTTCCAATCTGGATGCCTTTTATGTCCTTTTCTTGTCTCAGTGCTCGTGCAAGTACTTCTAAGACAATGTTAAATAGGAGTGGTGATAGTGGGCATCCTTGTCTTGTTCCTGATCTCAGAGGGAAGGCTTTTAGGATTTCACCGTTGAAAATGATGTTAGCTTTGGTTTTTCATATATACCCTTTATCATTTTCAGAAAGTTTCCATCTATTCCTATCTTTTGTAGTGTTTTTATGAGGAAAGAGTGCTGTATTTTGTCGAATGCTTTTCCTGCATCTATAGAGATGATCATGTGATTTTTTTCTTTCAATCTGTTTATGTGGTGTATTACATTGATTGATTTTCTTATATTGAACCATCCTTGCATACCTGGGATGAAACCCACTTGGTCATGGTGTATAATCCTTTTGATATGTTGCTGAATGCGACTAGCAAGTATTTTGTTGAGTATTTTAACATCTAGGTTCATTAGAGAAATTGGTCTGTAATTTTCCTTACTTGTACTTTATTTGGTTTTGGTATTAGGGTAATGTTGGCATCATAGAATGAGTCAGGCAATATTCCTTCTACTTCTGCTTTTTGGAAGAACTTAAGTAGAATTGGTGTTAGCTCTTTCTGGAATGTTTGGTAGAATTCAGCTGTGAAGCCATCTGGTCCTGGACTCTTCTTAGTTGGGAGGTTTTTGATGACTGAATCTATCTCTTTACTTGTAATTGGACTGTTGAGTTCATCTATTTCTTCTTTCATCAATGTAGGCTGTTTGTGGGTTTCTAGAAACTTGTCCATTTCCTCTAAATTGTCATTCTTGTTGGCATATAATTTTTCAAAGTATCCTCTTATGATACTCTATTTCTGGGGGGTCAGTAGTGATATCCCCTTGCTCATTCCTTATTTTATGTATTTGCATCTGTTCTCTGTTTTTCTTTGTTAGTCTGGCTAAGGGTTTGTCAATTTTATTGATATTCTTGAAGAACCAACTTTTGGTTTTGTTTATTGTTTCCAGTGTTTTCTTATACTCTATTTCATTTAGTTCTGCTCTAATCTTTGTTATTTCCTTCTTTCTACTTCCTTTAGTTTTAGTTTGTTGTTGTTTTTTCAATTCCTCCAAGTGTGCAGTTAGGTCTTCAATTTTAATTCTTTCTTCTCTTTTAATTTTTGAATTTATGGCTATGAACTTCCCTCTCACGACTGCTTTCGTTGCATCCCATAGGTTTTGATATGTTGTGTTTTCATTTTCATTAGTTTCAAGGTAGTTACTGATTTCTTTTGAGATTTCCTCTTTGACCCACTATTTGTCTAAGAGTGTGTTGTTTAACTTCCATATCCTTGTGCCTAACATGTTTCTCTGGCCCTTAGTGATTTCCAACTTCATTCCATTGTGGTCAGAGAAATTACTTTGTGTAATCTCAATCTTTCTGAATTCATTGAGAGTTTTTCTGTGGCCTAGCATGTGGTGTATTTTGGAGTATGTTCCATGTGTACTCGAGAAGAATGTAAATTCCTCTGTATTTGGATGTAGTGTTCTGTATATGTCTATTAACTCCAGGTCTTCTAATGTATTGTTGAGTGCCTCAGTTTCTTTATTGATTCTCTGTCTAGATGTTCTGTCTATTGATGATAGCAGTGTGTTGAAGTCTCCTGCTATAATTGTAGAGGAATTTATTTCTCCTCTTAATTTTTCCAGTGTTTGCCACATGTATTTTGAGACACCCCAATTAGCTGCGTAAATGTTTATGATTGTTCTCTGTTCTTGAGAGATTACTCCTTCTACTAATATGTAGTGTCCATCTTTGTGTCTTACAATAGTTTTACATTTAAAGTCTATTTTGTCTGATATTAGAATAGCTACTCCTGCCCTTTTTTGGCTATTGTTAGCTTGTAAAATGGTTTTCCATCCATTCACTTTCATCCTCCTTGAATCCCTGTGTCGAAGGTGGGTTTCTTTTAGACAGCATATAGATGGATCATATTTTTTTATCCATTCTGCCAATCTGTGTCTTTTGATTGGTGAATTTAATCCATTACCATTCAGTGTTATTACTCGTAACGAAATTCTTACTTCAGCCATTTTTTCTTTGGGTTAATGTATGTCATATGTTGTTTTGTTCTCTTTTTGTCTTTTCAGTTGTTTTTAAACTCTTCTTCAACTCTCTCTCCCTTGTTTTTTCCTTTCAACTTGTAGAGATTCCTTTAGTATTTCTTGAAGTGCTGGTTTCTTCTTGACATACTCTCTTAATTTCTGTTTATCTGTGAATATTTTGAACTCTCCATCATTTTTGAATGCTACTTTTGCTGGATAGAGAATTCGCTGCTGGAAGTTTTTTTCTTTTAGTATTTTAACTATGTCATACCACTGTCTTCTTGCCTCCATGGTTTTAGCTGAGAAATCAGCACTTAATCTTATTGTGCTTCCCTTGTATGTGATGGTTCTCTTTTCTCTTGCTTCCTTGAGTATTTTCTTTTTGTCTTGAACATTGGACATTTTGACGAGTATATGTCTTGGAGTTGGCCTGTTGGGATTTATACTATTTGGGGTGTGCTGTGCTTCCTGGATCTGCACATCCATCTCTCTCAATAGAGTTGGGAAGTTTTCAGCCATTATTTCCTTCAACAGTCCTTCTGTTCCCTTTCCCTTCTCTTCTCCTTCTGGGATGCCCATAATGCGTTATGTTTGTTCGTTTTGTATTATCGGTTAATTCCCTGAGTCCATGCTGGATTTTTTCTATCGTTTTGTCTATCTGTTCTATTATCTCTTTGATTTCAGCTGTATTGTCTTCCATATCACTAATTCTTTCCTCTGCCTGTTCAAATCTGCTGTAATTTGAATCCAGCCTCTTTTCCATTTCTTGGCTTGTGCCATTGTTCACCATCATATCCATTACCTTTTTAGGCATTTTTGCTGTTTCTTCAGTATATCTCCCAGTGTCTTCTTTATATCCTTAATCTCTTCCTTCACTTCTTTAATTGGTCCACGATATTTGTTTGGATAGCTTTGATTAGTTGTTCGATGTACTGCATTGCTTCCTGGTTTTTATTTTGTGCATTGGACTGGTCCATGTTTTCCAGTTTCTCAGAGCCATTTGTATTTTTCTGTTGCCCTCTGGTCATCATATTATCTTGATGGGTTTCTTCAGTTGATTAGCTTTTCTCTATGCTCTAGAGTTTTATTTAGCTGGTGGTTCTGCGTGTGAGTTAAGGTTTCTCTTTGGCAGTTTTTCTTCCTATTTTATTTCCTTATTTCTTTCTATGTTCCCTTGCAGGCAAAAGATTAGGGCCAGAGGAATCAAAAGATGTAAGGAAGGCAGAAGGATAATAGTAATATTGATAAAAGTTAGAAGAAGGACAAAATGAGACTTAATGAGATGAATATTTAACCTGTGTAGGCAGTGTAGAGTAATAGGAAAAAAAGTGGAATTCCTACAATGGACTGGGAAAGCAAATGGAGGAATATATATATAGTGATTTAGAAGGCTAGAATTATGAGGAGGGAGAGAAATAGTAAAGAAA
Source organism: Tolypeutes matacus (assembly GCA_026826555.1). NCBI lineage: Eukaryota > Metazoa > Chordata > Mammalia > Cingulata > Chlamyphoridae > Tolypeutes > Tolypeutes matacus. Next base: position 18,561,587 of record JAKSZT010054399.1, read on the forward strand.
GGGCTGAAAGGAAAAAGTTAATACTGATTAAAAAAAGAAGAAAACAAAATAGATGGAATAGAAATTGACACCCTTAAGTTGTGGGCCTATGAAAAAATGTTGTTTCTAAGAGCCACAACACAAAGCAGAAGGCAGAAAGATGAAGGAAGGATAAGTGATAGTTTGTAATGCAGAATCAGTATAGACAGCGAGTGGGAAATTACTGAAGAAGAAGCACAGCAAAGAAGCGACAAGCTAGCAGCACCTAATTTAAAAAAAAATGAAAGAAAAAAGAAAGGGGGGAGGAAAGAGGAAAGAAAAGCAAGAGACCAGAAAGAAACAGAGAGAAACCAAAGATCCACACAGGCAAGCAGTCAAACAGTGCTAAGTGGGGTCAATGATTCTTCTAAGGTCCATGTGGATCCTCTCTGCCTACTTGTGTTTATCAATCAATTTCCCCGCTGGGTTCTATATGCAGGTCCTAAAGCAGCTTTTAGATATTAAACTAAATTAAAAAGAATTTATTTTTCATTTGTTGTAGTGACCTTCTCACTTTTATTTTTATTTTTATATTTTTAACGAAATACAGGACTCAAAATAATTCCTCCTCTAGAACAACCCCCTTACGGAAGGGACCCTAGCTGGGCCTGTGGAAATTAATCAAGCACGTCTTACTTCCTGCACTCCCCAGGGTAGCTGTAGCTCTGATGTTAGTCAGTGCAGAGTGCTAAAGACAGCTGATTCCGCCCCTTCTGGAGCTGAGCACCAGCGTCACCGGGTTGCTATGTAAATCAGATTGACTCTGCAGATTCGCGTCTGCTCTCAGCCTGATGCTGCTTCAGGTCAGCTTATCTGCTCCCCAAAGCTATGGGGCCGTGCAGGCAGCCAGATCGATGTAAAAAAAATAAAAAATAAAAAATAAAAAATACCCTTCCCTGTCCTCTAACAGAACCCCCCTTCTTTTGGGGAATATCCCTTCTTCCTGGCTCAGTGGCGGCCTGGGTCTTATCCCTGGGCAGCTAGGCAAATCAGCTCACTCCTGCGACCAGAATCCCCCCGGGTACCGATTAGCTCCAGCTGTTCTGTTCACACAAGGTCCAAGGAGTGCCAGGCATCCAGATCCCAGAAAATAAAACTTTCTCGCCCTGCTTGCGGCTCCAAGTGGCCGTTTTATTTTTATTTTATTTTATTTTTATTTATTTTTTTCTCCCTAACCGCGGGGTCAGCCGTCTGTGCCAACCACCACCGGCAGGCTTAAAACTCACGAATCTCTACCGTTCCATCCACGTCGTTGTTCTGCGCAGATAGATGTCCCAAGTTTTTCACTCCACGCATGCACAGCACAGACCCCCGGGCAGGACCCCGTCCAAAATCCGCCTTGCTCTGGGAGCTTGCAGTTTGTGCCCTCCTACACTAACACCATCTTGGCCCCTCCCTCCTCTAGTGTGTTTTTGATTTCTTGGATTGTGCCATTCATCACCAGCATATCAATTCTTTTTACAAGTTTACAGTTTCTTCAGTATGTTCTCCCAGTGTCTTCTTAATATCCTTAATCTCTTTCTTCACTTCATTAAGTTCATTCATGGTACTTGTTGGACACCTCTGATTAGTTGTTCCATGTTTTGCTTGTGCTCCTGGTTTTTAGTTTGATCGTTGCACTGGGTCATGTCTTCCTGTTTCTTAGTTTGGCTTTGTTGGTGTCTAGGCATCTGCATATCTTGATGGGCTTATTCAGTTGGTTACTCCTCTCAGTATTCTGTGGTTTTATTTTGTTGTTGTTTTTGTGTGCGTGGTAAGGTTTCACTTTGACATTAAATTCTTCTTATTTTATTTCTTTGTTTTTGTCATATGTTCCTTTGAAAGAAGAAAATTTAGGACCAGAGAAAAAGAAAGAGATAGGGAGAGAAAAAGAATAATAGTAATAATAGTAGTAAACAGTAGGAGAGCAACTGTAGGGAAATTGAAAAATTAACACGAGTAAGTAGCACAGAGGAATAAGATTAGAAAAGTGGGATAGAAATAAAATTCCTCTCTTTACCTAGGTGGCTGGGAATGACCACCTGCCTGAGGAGATCCCCCTCCACTCTCCCTGTCGAGTCTGGGTCCCTTCTGATATTCAAGGGGAGCCCAGCTGACTAAATTCACCACAAAGAAATCACTCTCCACTCTCCCAGACCCCTCTTCCTTAAAGGGAATCTGCTATCACACTCCTGTTTGGAGTAGGGGGCCAGGTGCTCCACCTAGTCTGTCTGCCCTGAAGGCTGAGTATGTGTGCTGCTTCCAGCCACCAAGGTAAGCAACCCATGATTTCCTCTGGCTTCCCTATCTGTTCAGTACCCTCCTAGATGACTCAGAGCACCTTCCCATGGAGATACACGTTTGCTCTACTCTCAGATACAATTCGGCAGGAGTTTTACCCTCCCTTAATATCTCGGGGGGTGGGGTCGGGGAGCCCTTCCCAGCAGCCGGGTGGTTTAATAACTCATGATTGCGTGTTTTGGCTTCTTCATCTCTCTAACCTTCACTCTTCTGGGAGTTGTGAAGCAGTTTCCTGGTTTGCTGTACCCCAAAGCCGACATATTTTCTTTCTGAACCTTCTTCTTTCTTGATTGCTGTAGCTTCATAGTTCAGATTCTCTTGAGACCTAATTTCTCCCTCCTTTACACTTCCTTCATATTCTCAGTTTTATTAAGTCTTTTTTACTTTTGCTTTTTTCCTCTACCAATCTTTTCCCCTTTGGTGATCCTTTTACTTACCCACATTTATTTGTGCTTTTTATACATTTACTCACAAATCTGCAACTTAAGCATTGGCTTTTCATCAATTTGTTTGAATCCACTGTCTGCCTTTTTCCTTTGGTAGCATTACATAAATGTCCCTTCTTTGGGCCTGATGTAATGTTTCTAAAATATAATTTGTTACCTTCCTTTGAAACCAACTGCCCTTTTGAGACTGATCTTGAAGTCTCACCTAGGATTGGAAACTCATATGTCATACTTCATCTTATCCCTACCATGAATGTAGGCATTTACTTGAGTTCTGCAAATTTTGTCCTTTTTTTCAATTCCTTACTACCACTTCATAGCCCCCAGGTATGTATTAAGAGATCTTTTGCTTTAAACACTTTTTTTTTATTAGAGAGGTTATAGATTTCCAGAAAGATCAGGCAGAAAATGTTCCTATTTACCCACCTCCATTTTTAACATTTTGCATTTGTGTGGTACATTTGTTACAATTGATGAGAAAATATTATTATGATTATACTATGTTTTTAAAGATTTATTTATATCTCCCCACACTTCATTGTTTTTGCGCTGACTGTCTGCTCTCTGTGTCTGTTGTGTGCTCATCTTCTTTTTAGGAGGCACATGTGGGAGGGAGGCACCCAATGACCTGAGCTACCTCCACTCCCACTTGTGTCTTTCATTGACTTCCTCATCATTATTCTTCTTTGCATCATCCTGTTGCATCAGCTTGCCACACCATTCCGTTGCATCAGCTCACTATCTTGCTCGGAGGCACCGGGAACTGAACCGAGGACCTCCCATGTGGGTGGGCGCCCAACTGCGTGGGCCACATCCCTTCCCTGTACTATTTTTAATAACTTTATTTCAAATAAAAAAAAATAACAGAAAAATACAGCTCAACAAGTTATGAAAACATTCCTCCTAAAATGTTCATTCCAGGCACTTATATCTCATCTATTTCCAACTACTAGTTCAGTTGTTCCTCTAGTGATCAGAAAGTACTTATAGATGAACACACATTAGTTACATGACATAGACACTCCTTATGTGATGAGAAAAAAATGATGAGAAAAATGCTTAATCATCTTCATATCTCACAAAACCAAACTCCAAATTCTTTTTTTTTTAACCATTAGCATTTATTTAATACCAACTTTGTTTCTGCTACAAAACCCATTATAATGGTGTTCTTAACTGTAGTCCGTAAATTATATTATTTATATTTTTCCACTGTATCAGCACATTCTTACCAATGTGTAGAAGTCCATTCCTCTATTTATATTATTAACCACAATCCTTATCTCCTGCCAAAATCATTGTTATACATTCCCAATATTATCCTCCATCTGTCCTCCAACTAACATTAATTTCCCTAGACTACTTGTTTTGGCCACATTCACGTTCATAAATCAACAGTATTTGTTACATTCATATGATGTGTTGCCATCAAGTCCAACCATTACCACATATTTATATTTGACCTGATTAAACATTCTACGTACACCCAGCATCAACTTCCCCTTTTCATCCCACTTTCCATCTCCCACCAACCTACACTTCATAATCCAATTCCATAAGTCTACTCATTGTATTTAGATCATATCAGTGAGACCACAAAATATTTGTCCTGATGTGTCTGATTACTTCGCTCAACCTAATATCCTCAGTGTTCCTCCATGTTGTCATGTGCTTCCCCAATTGATTTCTTCTTACTGCTGAATAATATCCCATTGTATGAATATACTACATTTTGTTTATCCATTCATTGGTTGATGGACACTTAGGTTGTTTCCATCTTTTAGCAATTGTGAATAATATAATTGTACTATTAATTATAGTCCATTGTTTCCTTTAGGGTTCACCGTATTATATAATCTTATGGTATTTTTATGTTTAATTTTTATTCTAGCAACATATTTTCCCTTTTATCCACATTCAATTATATAATTCAGTGATGTTAATTTTATTCACAGTGTTGTGTTACCATCACCACTATACATTAACAAAACTAATTAAGTTATTTTTTGACTTTCAAGTTTTTTCCTTCTTCAGTTTGTTTCTGTTCTGTTCAATGTGGACCATTTATACATCGTGAATTTCCTTTTAGTCCCAAAGTTTTTTATAGTAGCTTGATCTTTGCTTATTGGATCAAGTCCAAATTCCATTCTCTAGTTTCAGACCTCCTCAGGCTTTCCCCCTATCTTTTTGCAATTTATGGTTTACCAGTCTCTACACAGATTATTTTGACTATTCAGCAAAATACTTTTGTTGAAATTTAAAAATATTTTTTTTCTTTTCTTTTTTTTTATTATGGGTAAAAATCAAAATTCATACAAACATTTGCAAATTGATATATAAATATACATGCATATATGTGTATTTGCTTACAAAAATGTTATTTTTATATAAATATACATATATTTTAAGAGGTGCTTAGATTACCTAAAATATTACACGGAACCCACTGGGATTCCCATGTTGCCCAACTCCCACACCTCCCACCACATCCCACACAAACATCTCCCACAGTGTGGCCCACCACCCTCAATGAACTTACACATCCTGGAGCCTTGCCACCAACCATAGACCACAGTTCACACTGTAGACCACACTCTCTCCCACTCAGTTCTGAGTGGTGTGTGCTGATTTAAAATGGCCTACATCCATTGCCACAACAGTACTCAGAACAACCTCCAACTCCCAAAGAAGCCCCTGTATTTCAACTGCTCATCCCCTCCCTACCCAAAAACTGTCAAGTGGCCACTGGCTCCACCTCATTGTTATAATTTCTTGCATTGCTAGAATCACCATATGTGAGCAAGAGAATACCATCAAGTCCACTCTAGTCCATAGTTCTTCCCCCAATCCTGAGGCGACTCGGATGGTGATGTCCACTCCAACTCCAAGTGAGAGAGGGCTTATATCCCATGGATATGGTGGGTGGGATGATCCTGCCTGCAGATGCAGGCCCTCTCCATTCCCTGGGATGGCCATTTCCCATCGTTGTCTCCTCACCAGGTGACTTGGATGAGTCCATTGAGCTGTAGGGTAGGAGTTGCAGCTCCACCTAGGTTTCATGCACACCTGGCACATAGGTAGGCGGGAGGCTCCAGTCTCTGGAAGTATACCTATGAAACTCCAGCATCACATGTAGGTTTGAATA
>JAKSZT010054399.1:18582475-18595805 GCA_026826555.1 Tolypeutes matacus
TTCTAAGACGAAAGTGAATCATTTCTTCTTTCAAACAAATCAATTTTGATACGTATTAATACAGCATACCATTTATCCAAAGTTTACGATCAATGGTATTTGGTTTAATCACATAGTTGTGCATTCATCACTTCAGTAATTATGAGAACATTTTTATTATCTCAATAATAATAAAAAAACAGACAAACAAGAAAATTCAAACAAGAAAGCTCCCGGGGAGAGTAAAGCCACTGGGAAATCATGTTTGTGTGCTGGTGCCCAGCCAGCTCCCAGTGGAGGGGAGTCACTGGGCTATTGGTGTGCTTGCCAGTGCCCAGCCAGCATAGGAGGAGAGGAGAGCCACAAACCAGTGCCCAGGCAACTCTGGGGAGAGGGGAACCAGGGGTGTGATCAAGTGAGTGGAACTGCACCCAGCCTGATCCAGGAGAGAGGGGAGCTGTCAGGTGATAGAGAGTGCATGCTGATGCCCAGCTTGCTGTCGGGGAGAGGAAAGCTGCCAGACAATCAGGTTTGCATACTGGTGCTCATCCAGCTACAGTGGGGAGGGGAGCCACAGGGTAATCGTCTGTGCATGCTGGCCTCTACCTGGCAATAGAGGAGAGAAGAGCTGTGGGCTTGTACCCAGCTGACTCCAGTGAGAGGGGCACCATGATGCGGGCTGATTACAAAGGAGAGGAGGGCAGTCGGCAATTGGGCATGTGTCCTAGTGCCCAGCCCAGCTAGGTCCAGGGGAGAGGAGAACCTCCAGGCAATTGGGTGTGTGTGCTGGGCACAGCTGACTCCCAGGAGGAGGGGTGCTGCATGGTAATCAGGTGTGCTTGTCGGTTCCCAGCCAGCTCCGGAGGGGATATTTTCCTGCTTTGTGGGGATACAAATCGCACATGATTTTGCCTAGATGAGGTTATTTACCTGCTCAGCTTGATAACAAGACCATTTCTCAAGAGGGTGTATTGGCCTATTTACTCCCAGTGGATCAGAGACTACTATACAATGGGGGCAGTAAAGAAAAAAAAAAAAAAAAAAAAAAAAAAAAAAAAGACTTGCTGGTGCCTAGGTCTACTTTATGAAAGGTATGAATCTCAGGATGGTCTCAGGGAGGACTCCTTAAAAGGATTTCCTGGCTTTCTAAGGTCCTGCCTAGTCCTTCTGAGAGTGAACTCCCCTCTTCTTGCAAAATATCCCATAAGAGGGAAGAGGGAATGGTTAAGGGTTTATCCTTATTAATAACCAAAGTTATTAATTTATGAGCCTCCCCTAAGAGCTGTAGTGTATCTTTGACATTTGACATTCTAAGTAGGATGTTTCTTAGAGTATGAATATTCAGATTTATTCTGATTGGGGTACACTGCACTTCTTGAACATATAAATTCATTTCTTTAATGAGAGTTGGGAAATTTTCAGCCATTATTTCTTCAAATACTCTTTTTGCCCCTTTTCCCTTCTCTTCTTCTGAAACTCCCTGACATGTATGTTGTTGCATTTCATGTTCTTATTCAAGTCCCTGGGGCCCTGCTCAATTTTTTCCATTATTTTCTCTCTGTATTCTTCAGTTATTCTTTCTTTTATCATTTCAAGTCTGCTGTTGTATGTCTCTAATATGTTTATCATCTCACTGGTTGTGTCTTTCATTTCCATAAACTGTTATTTTTTCATTCAGGTTTTTACATTCTTTTTTGTGTTTGTCCAATGTCCTCTTGAGGTCTTTCATCTCTTTAACCATATTGTTTTTCAACTCATTGATTTGATTTTGGAGATTTGTATGAACCTCATTGATTAGTTGTCTGAAGTCCTGTGTCTTATTGGGGGCTTTGATCTATTCCTTTGCTTGGGCCATTTCTTGCATTTTCTTATGGATTGTAATTTTTTGCTGATGTCTAGGCATCTTATTATGATGGTGAATTTTCTCTGATGCTAAATTTCTCTCTTTCACAGTGATTTAATGGCAAGAGGCTGTATGTTACTGCTGTTCTTTGATTCTTGGTTCAATGTGTTCTAGGTTTTTCAGATTGTCCTGGTTAGTTGTTCAAATCTTGTCCATGTCCCAGTAATTGGTTGCAAATCCGCTTCTAAGAGTCTTGGGGAGGGAGGCTATAAAGACCGAAACACCCCCTTACTTATTTACTTTTAATTTCTTCACATGAATTTTCTTGGTCTGCCAGCAGATGGCACTCATCGGCAGCCCTCTCAGTTCAAAGCCAGTTTGGAGTGTGTTTGCTGCAATACAGACAGCAACAATGTGGCAACGGATCCTGCATGGAGGCTACTCAGAGCCCAATTCAGTCTTCCTTGGAAGCTGTTCTCCAAACTTTGCTGACATTACCCTTTGTTTTCCTGGGTAGGAAATAATACCACTTCCCTACACATTCTCAACACCCAGTCCTGGTCAGTAGGGATGGTGATCGAGAGAGTTGGTATTCTTTAGTCCCATGCTGGCTCCCAAAGCAAACAATGGCATGGCCCCACCTGACCTGGAAGTGCTCATGCAACACAGCAAACCAAATTTGTTGGCTAAAAGTGGAATCAGCCTTAGGCTGCATCACTCTTTCTCCCATTTCCTGGGGAGGTAGATCCCTGCAGGTTCCTATGTGCATAGCTGCCAGCCAGAAGCCAGAGAATTCAAAGTCTGCTTGGAGTGTGGGGGACAGGGTGCCAGTGGCTGCAGCTGCAGCTTCCACTCACAGTCTTCCTGTCAGGACTCTTTTGCTGTGTTCCAATCTCTTCTGGGTATTGTCCAGACTTCCTCTAGTGACCTACACTCTAGAACAAATTTTCCCAGGCTGTTTCTGTCTGTCCTCTAACTATTTTTCTGGGAGAGAAGTGAGTCCTGTATCTCTCTACTCTGCCATCTTCCCGGAAGTCTAGGAAGACTGATAGCTTTTTTTAACAGGGTGCCTGGGATTGAACCCAGGACCTGGTATATGTGAAGCAGGCACTCAGCCATTGAGCTACTCTCACTTTCCTGTCTGACAGCTTTTTAATACTTTCCTAGTCAGCTCTCTTTCATTTTTTTGGTGCTGTTTGAAACCTATTCTGTCCTCAAATTTCCTATCTCATTACCATCTTATTTTCAGCAATGATTTTGCCTCCTCTTCAAAGGGAAAAGAAAATAGAAGTTATTCGATTTGTCCTTCCTCAACTATGTGACACCAACCATGAACTTACATGAATTTGGATTTTGGCTCCAGCATTTAACTGATTTTGTGACCTTGGGCACCTTACCCTTTAAGCCTCATTTTCTACATCTATGTCATGGTTATCATGATAGAAAATTATCTGATAGGATAGTTACTGTAATTATATGGATTAATTCATGTTAGGTACTTAACGTTGTGCCTGGCCCATCATGTCAGTGGTGATAAGGATAGGGGATGCCAGAGCTTGGGATGGAGTTGCTATTTAATGTAAAATGTGGGGAAAGCCTCGCTTTAGGGTAATATTTAAGTAGAGACTTGAGGAAATTGAGGAGTGAGTCTTGGAGAGATACTTGGAGAAAGGGTTGTCAAGAAATTTTTCTCTGTAAGTCAACAGATAAAATATTAACTGAAGGGTGGATGTGCTGTTACAGGAATGGGTGGGCTTGTTGTTTTCTAGATGGGACAGTCATGAACATTTTTAAATGACCATAGTAAGGTGCCATTACAGAGGGAAGGATTAAAGTTACATGAAGACACTTATTGTAGCTACATCTAATTATTTGTCTTTATCCATTTTCCATGCTGCAGGTGGATTTATTATTGTAAATGTAATTGTGGTTTCATTAATTCTCTGCTTAACTTCACAGTCCTTCATGGACTACTTGACCTCTTCTAACATGTCCACACACAGTTCTTACTACTGTTTTTCTTTGCCCATACTTCTACTGTCCTTGAATTCCCCTGCCCCTACTACCCTTTTAAGTGTTCCAGGCTTCAGTCATACTGTACTGAATTTTTCTCAGTTCCTCAAGCAGGGTATGTTCTTTCAAGCTTTCAGTTCTTTACGTTTGCCTGGAGTCCTCTTTATCTTCCCCTTCCACCTTTCTTTGGCTAACTCTCCTTCATTCTTCAGGCTTCATCAAACATATCCCTTCCTCTGAGAGGGCTTCCCTGGTCACTTTCCCAATTCCAAACCGCGTTTAGTTGCCTCTCTTATGTGTTTCCATACATCCATTTATTCATTTATTTAATAACTTCTTTTAGGTTTCAGACTTTTTTTTTTTTTTACATTTCACACTTCTTCATACCAAAATGCAAAGACCTGTTTACTCCTTTGTATACCTACTGGGCTGTAAACTTTGTAAGAGCAGAGCTATGTCTATCCTGCTTATTTATGGAACCATGTTCAAGGCAACATTGTCTGGTATATGACAGGAATGTGTTGGATATGTTAATAGACTTAATTGCTGGTTAGATAAAAAAATTAATTCATTAATTTAATAGTTTAACAGTTGCTTGGTGCTAGGCACTATGTCATTTGCTTTGGGAATATCAATATTTCCCAGTCTCTGATTCCAAACTGCTCTGGTCCAGTTATGTAAATAAAATAGGCACAGAAAAAAAAAATTTTTTTTTTGAATATGAGTTCTTCTAATTTGAAATCTGAGTAGATTTGTATATTTACTTAATATCTTTTTTTCAATTATGATAATTTTATTTCTAGGATAAATTGTATTATACCTCTTCCCATTAGTCTATATTGAGCTGTTACAGGCTTATAAAAAGAAATGAGATCTATTGCATTATCCCTGGGGAGGGGATAAAAGTTTTCTTTTTCCTGATTTTCTCTTCCTTTTCTTCTGGTTTTGTTTTGTTTTGTTTGTTTGAATAAGGACTTGTGAGGCAGAAACATGTTGTAAGAAAGACATCTTTGGAGAACTACCTACTAGCAAGGGTGTTTAAAAGAACAGGTATGGAAAGAGGAGAAAACAAAGTATTTCAGGAAGATAAGATCAAAATTTTTAAGCATAATGCAGAAGGGGCATTTAAAATAAATCATAGAGTTAAACAGTATATTTACTAATGAGGTATTAAATCCTTGTGGTTCTGCAGTGAATCATTTAATTGTAAAATGGACATCAGCTACAATCTTATTTGTAAGCATTATCAAGGTACTAAATGCATTGTGGGCAGGCAATCTATCTTTTTTGTGATGTTTTCATAAAAATGGAAAAAAAATTAAAAATATTGAGAGGAACCTAGGTTGTTGTTATGATTTCCATTTGTTAGATTCCAAATTTTTTTTGTCACAGTCTAGACCAGTTGGGGGTGATTTTGCTCTTGAGGTGTCATTTGGCAATGTTTGAAGACCCTTTAGTTTGTCACAACAAGGGGAGGGGTGCTGTTTTCATCCAGTGGGTAGAGATCAGGGAGGCTGCTGAACACCCTACAGTGTGCAGTTAGAAGGGAGAAATGGGATGTGACATATTGCACATGTGCCCAAGGATACATGGAATAGCCTGTTTGTAAGGCATTTTTTGTATTACTGTTGTATCAAAAAAACTGAAAAATAATCAAGGTTTTCATAAAAGAATGGAGAAAGAAGATGTGGTAAAAGAAATTCTTTGAATACTATGCAACAATGAACATTACAAAATTATAAGCACTCACAGCAACTTGGAATAATCTTACAAATCTAATCTCATGCAATAAGAAAATGCACAGAAGAAGACTTGAACCATGAATAAATTTATGTGTATGGTAGAAAGCCTACAAAATAGTTATTATATATATATTTTTTATTTTAAAATGTGCTTAGCCTCTTCAGAATATCCAGCAATTGATAATCACAAAATTAAAGATAGTAATTAAGTCCAAGGTTGGGAAATTGACTTCACAAGTTAAATGCTCTCAGAAAGCTTCAAAGTTATTGATATTGTTCTATTCATTATGAGTTAGTGAATGACCTGGCATTTTTTTGTATAACATATATATCTTAAATATATCTTTTATGTAGTCACTGGAAATTTGGCTAGGACAACTGAGGAACTGTATTTTTAGTTTAATTTTCTTTAAATTAAAATAGTACTAATCAAAACATAGGAGCTAGTGGATTTCGCATTGTACAGCACAATTCCGTGTCTCATGTTTCATTTTTTTTTTAAAACAGGAAAAGTAATCATAACCTGTAGAGTAATGATTTCAAGGTAACTCATCTCATACAAAGCAAAATACTAATGATTAATAAAAAAGGAAAGGCAAGGGGATGGTGGTGGTGCGGTGGCACCGGGTACGTTGTGTGTGGTACACAGGGTGGGAGTGGATCTCAGACCCCAGCAGGCACCGCAGCCAGTGACCTTGGGGACTGAGTTTATTGCCAACTCTCTGCCTCCAGAGCAGCAGCCCAACACCTTTGCCCACACTCATGGGGCTGCCATTGCCTTAGCTATTGCTGCTGGGCTTCATGCTGCTTCCAATCATGGGTGGCCTGGCCTCTGGAGCAGTTGTGGGTTGGAGTAAGGAACAGACCCCCTGGTTGCCGCTATCATCAGTACAAGGGGTGCAGGCTGTGGGACCTGCTGCTGCTTGCCCCACCTGGGGACATTCAAAGAACAGCACTGGCAGTGCAGGGAACTGTTTCTGATTCAGATGGAGGGTGCCAAACGTACAGTTAACAAAGGGTTAATAACCACTTCTAGCTCAACCACATAGCAGCCCTAAGCACAATCAGGGAATCCAACTACTACTTTGGGGTCAAGTATGTGCTGTCACCCTGGGGAACTCAGTGTCCTAGTGGGTTCAAGAATCCTCATGGCCCATTACCTCTTGAGCATCCCATGTTGTCTTGTCCTGGGTTGAGGACTGGTCTACCCCTAGTGGCCTGGGGAGGAGGGAATTTTCATGGCTTTAGCTGGGAAGTGCACACTGAACTATGGTTAGCAATGGTATCACTGGGCCAGGCCATCATGCATGCAACACATTACTACAAAGCTAGTGACCAGTTGCAAGTGGGTGTGGAGGTTGAGGCCATCACGAAGATGCAGGACATGAGCGTCTCCTGGTAGCAGCTAGACCTGCGCAATGTCAACCTCCTCTTCAAAGGCTCTGTGGACAGCGACTATATTGCACACACCACGCTGGAGAAGAAGGTCCCGCCCTTGCCCCTATCCCTGGCACTTGAGGCCTCCTGAATCACTACAAGAACAAGTTCCAGTGGTGTTTGGGCATCAGCATCAGCTAAGCCGCTCCTGGTTCTGCCTTCCATGCTATTCCTCATTCAGATTCCCCTCTACCTCTCCTCCCTCCTTGGAGGTTGGAGGAAGTGGAGCTGCTCCAGCAGCTGAGGATGGGATTCTTGAACTGAGGGAAGCTGTGTGAGGAAGGAGAAATTAATTGACTTTTGTATATTGACCTTATACTTTGCTTCTTGTTATCACTATGCCTTATCATTAAGGCAGTTGGTAGTTAGCTGTACTTCCTCTGAATTTACTAAATTTATGCATGAATAATTTGAAATTCAGAAGGGAGCCTGGAGAAGGCACAAGTCTACAGTTTACTGTGAGTACCAAGCATCCTGTGCAGCACTCTGTGGCCAGGAGAGGGCGACGAATCCATGATATTTTTTGTCCTAATTGAGCCTCAGACCTCCCAGCAAAGGCCTGCCTGGTAGGCCCTGTGGACTACATCACTGCTTTCCACTGTGAGGACAAGAGCTTCATTGCCAGGACGATAGTGGGAGACACGCTCATTCAGCACCAACTCGGGCAGGGTCCACAGTGAATAAAAAGCTTCCTGTTGGCATCCCTGAGGCTGAGAAGGGGTCTTTGCCATGGCTTCTCTGAGATGACTTTTCCTTAAATATCATCTCCAAGATGATTTTCCTTAAACCATTCATTTTCTGCACTGTTCCCACGTGTTTTATTCTTTACTTTGTTATGGAATAGTTTAGCAAGACACATGCAAGTTTCGAATCAAGGCATGCTATCTTCTACCAATTGGGGATTGTTTCAAGTGAGAAGTTCTGATAGATTCAGAGAGAGTGGAAAAGCATATGCAATTCTGACCATGAATACACAAAATGTTGAAACCTACCAGTTGGTAAGTTGGAATAGTCTGGTCTGGTCCCAGATTCACCTTATTGAAGCCCGAGAGGTAAGAGAATACCTAGTGCCCCCATTAAATGCTTTTATTAATTTTTAATGGGTAATTTTTCTTCTGTTTTGAATATTTTAAAAACAGTTTAATTGAAAAAAATGTTATTTTAAGTTTAAAATTTTATATGCAAGTACAGTTTTTAAATATTAATTCCTAGAATTTAGTGGAAATGAACTTTCCAAAAATATTTTCAAATTTTACTATTTTGCTCATCACATTTAGCATAATTGCAATGTTTAACAGTTTCTTATGTACCAGTAATGGTGTTAAATAAGTTTTCATTTAATTCCCTTTCCTAAAATGTCTCCCCCAGGCTCCTCTTCTTTAATGTATTTCAACATTGTTTGGTAGTTGTTAGATTACAAATCTTGCAATTTTTTGGGTAAAATTTTTAAATATTTTGTTCTTTTTGGTACTGTTGTAAAAGAAATTGTTTTATTAATTTCCTTTTTAGACTGTTGCTATGATAAAGAAATACAACAGACTTTTGTGCAACTTTGCTGACATTGTTTATTAGCTCTAACAGTATTTTTTTGGATTTTAGAGGACCTTTTTAATAAATCCTGTCACCTACTGATAGCGATAGTTTTCCTTCTTCCTTTCCAATTTTTCTTTCTTTGCCTTGCCTAATTTGTCTTGTTAGGATATCCAGGACAATGATGAATGGCATTGATGAAAGTAGGCATGTTTGCTATGTTCCTGATCCTATCCAGAAGGCTTTTACTCTTCTACCATTGAGTATGATACTAGCTGCATATTCCTAGTATTGTTTGATTGGTTTTTTTGTTTGTTTGTTTGTTTTGAGGTACGGGGGTGGGGGGGGTGGGGATTGAACCTTAGGATCTCATATGTGGGAAGACGGCGCTCTATCACTGAGCCACATCGGCTTCCCTGAGAAGATTTTTTTCATTTGTTCTGCTTTTTGTTTGTTTTTGTTTTTTCAGGAGGCACCAAGAACCAAACCTGGAACCTCCCATGTGGAAGGTGGAGCTCAATAGCTTGAGCCATATCTGCTCTGTTTGTTTTTAATCATGAAAGGATATTAGAATTTGTCAAATATTTTTTTCTGTGACAATAGACATGGGTACAGTTTTGTTTTCTTTGCTTAATTAATGTTGTGTTAATTTGCTTTTAAAATAGATTTTATTTTTAAATTATTTTTTATTAGAAAAGTTTTAGATTTATAGAAAAATTATGCTTATGTTCAGAGTTCCCATGCCCCCTCAAATACTAATTTTCCCTGTTATTAACACTTTGCATTGTTGTGGTACTTTGCTACAATTGATGAAGCAGAATTGTAATAATTATACTGTTAACTATGTCCATAATTAATGTTAGGGTTCACTGTTTGTATTGAACAAATCTATGATAAACTTTCTATTCTGGTACCACCTAAAATTTTCCATAGTAGCCACTTTCAAATATACAATTTAGTGCTGTTAATTATATTCACAGTGTTTTCACTACTATCTACTACCAAAACTTTCCATCACTGCAAACAGAACTCTGTACCATTTAAGCATTAATTTTCCATTCCCTACACCCATCCTAGCCCCTGGAGACCTGTATTGTAGTTTATTACAATAGACTTTATTTTTCAGAGGACATTTAGTTTTATGGAATAATTGTGCAGAAAGTACAGTTCTGATATTCCCTCTCTAGAGCCTCTGCAAACAGTTCCCCTTTTATTAACATCTTGCATGAGTGTGGCATGCTTTCTATAGTCCATGAACCAAAATTGATGCATTTTAATCAACTAAAGTCCATAGTTTACCTTAGAGTTTACTCTTTGTGTTGTATAGTTCTATATTTTTTGTTTTGTTTTGTTTTGTTTTTGAGGTACTGGGGAGCCGGAATTGAACCTGGGACCTAGTATGTGGGAAGCCCATGCTCAACCACTGAGCCACATCAGCTCCCCTGAGTTGTTATTTTTCATTTGTTTGCTTGTTTTTTTTTTTTTTTTTTAGGAGGCATGGACTGGGCACTGAACACAGAACCTCCCATGTGGGAAGCAGTTGTTCAACCACTTGAGCCATATCTGTTCCCCTGTGACACCCTCTTAATGGAATTTAGTGTCTTTTTTATTTTGTTTTATTTTTTTAAATATAATGGTACTATACTGTAAACATCATTTTATAGCTTTTTAAAAAAATCTGTTTTCTTATTTTTTAAAAGATATTTAGATTACACAAATGTTACATGAAAAATATAGGGATTCCCATATGCCCCACTCCCTATACCTCCCACACCCTCCGACATAAACAACATCCTTCATTAGTGTGGCACATTCATTGAATATGATAAACACATCCTGGGGCATTACCATTGAGCATGGACCATAGTTTACTTTGTAGTTTACACTCTCTCCCATACAATTCTGCAGGCAATGGGAAGATACATAATGGCCTATATCTGTCATTGCATTGCCATTTAGGATGATCCCTAAGTCCCAAAAAAGCCCCTGCATTACACCTGTCTTTCCCTCCCCCTGCCCCAGAGCCTTCAGTGGCCACCGCCTCCACATCAAATGCTGTAATTTCTTCCATTGCTAGAATCACAACAAGTCTATTGTAGAATACCAGTAAGTCCACTCTAGTCTATAGTTCATTCCCCAATCCTGAGGATTCTGGGATGGTGATGTCCACTCTACCTGTAATTGAGAAGGGGCTTTGATCCCATACAGCCAATGGCTGGGACTCTTGCTTGCAATTGTCGGCTCTCTCCTTTCCTTGGTATGGTGGTTGTCAATCATCACTTCCTTGTTAGTTGTCCTGGGTGAGTCCAATAAACTGGAGAGTAAGCATTGCAACTCCGCTGAGGCTCAGGGCCCAGCTGGCACATGGAGAGCCCAAAGATTCAAGTTTCTTGGACATACACCTACTACCAACTCCAGCACCAATTATAGTTTCAGATAGAAGGGGCAGATGCACCATGTGTAGGGAAGCCATAACTGAGTCCAACTCTGTCACTTTCAGTAGCACAAACTCTAAAGAAGGGCCCATTGGCAAGGCACCAAACTCTGGAGCTGTCTGCCCTGACCACAGGACTTGGGTGTCTCCAGAGCCCTCAGAAGCCCCAATATTTGAGGTAGTATCCACTTTGTCAGTCTGAAATCCTGCTGAGATGTGTATAAGTGTTACCTCTGGGATGATCTTCCTACTCACTTTGAAGTCTCTTAGCTGTATATACTCATTTGTATTTACCCTTTTCCCCTTTTATTTGAGTTTTTTTCCAGTTGCATTGCTAGTTAGTGCTTGGTAGTAATCCCATGGTGCCAGGGAGGCTCAACTGCGGGAGTCATGTCCATGCTGAGGGGAAGGAAATGCATTTATATGCTGAGTTTGGCTTAGAGAAAGGCCACATTTGAGCAACAAGGAAGCTCTCAGGAGGCAATTCTTAGGCACCCCACACCCTAGGCTAAGTTTCCATTTCAAGAGCAAAGGCTCACAAGGATAATTGTCAATATCAAGGGCCCATCAATGGACTATCCTCCTTCGCCAGTCATTGCCCCTGCACTTGAGGGACAGTTGCTGCAACATTAGAGAATGTGATAGAGCTTTCCAGGTTGGGAATTCAATATTCTCTTGGTTATTGTGTGAATCACCACCCACTGTGACAATGCCCCATGAACATTTGAACACATTTATATACCTTACATGTATGTCCAGGTGAACCTCTTCCAATGCATCCCCCACACCAACGATCCTCCCCTTCCCCAGTTGTAACCCTTCTGTAATCTAAAGCCTCCCCCAAAACGAAGCCAATAAAATAGCCAAATACAATTAATATGAAAATGAAATAACAATGGTAGGTTTAAATACAAGAAACAAAATTCATAAAAATTTAAAGAAAACTAAAAATAAAATAAAATTTAAAAACTGGGATATTAAAAAATAATGAAAAATGTTAAAAAATTTTTTTTGAGATTTTGTCTTTCATTACTGCAACATCTACCATCCTACATGTACAGTGACACCTTCTTAAATCTATTCCTCAGTGTCCTACCTTTTTTCATTTGGTTTTCAAAGAAGTTTTAGATCACAGTAAAGTCACATACAGAATGCAGGGGACTCCCATATACCCAACATCCTCCCCCTTTTCCCCTTTCCTGTATTAATACTTTTTTATATATGGATGGTACATTTGTTACAACTGTATACAAATAGTGAAACATAGCTACTAACCATGGTCAATGTTTACATTATGATTTACATTTTGGACCAAACACATTTATAAATTTTGATGATATTTAACATGGCCAGTGTCCATCATTGCAAGATCATGTAGAACACGTCCACTGCCCACTAAATACCCCCTGTTCCATCTATTCTTTTCTCCCACTCCCTATGCTCAGGTCCCATGGTGACCACACGGCTTCACTCTTTGGAGGACAAGATTCATTGTTACTTGCAAAAACACAGGTCTTGACACACTGGTTTATCCTCCCTGTTTTGAACTGCCCTTGCAGTTGAGAGGCTCCCACCCCTCTGTTTGAGAACATATTGGTCCTCCCCAGGATGGGAGTCCAGCTTCTTCCCACTCATTATGTGGGTCTCTACCCACTGATACAACATGTTATGATAAAATGATCACTCGCACACTCCTACACTCCTAGAAACTTGCTCCAGGTGTGCCCTGTCCCGAATGCCCCCCATCAAACACCCTAAACGACTAACCCTTCCTTGTCATATTGTCATAAGAGCATTCCCAATTTTGTACTTTGAACTACATACCTGCCAATCCCTAGTGTTCCCTGGTCCCTCCTCCAACCCTCCCCCTGGTTCCATGGACTGTCCAACCCACCCTCCCTGCTATACCCATCTGTCAACCCTGCACAACCCAACCCAATAGTATCACAACCCTCTTGTCATATCCCTTCAATGCCCAACTACACATTTCCATCTTATCATAGATTATGCCCATACAGGTATTGGCTCACAACCTTCTTTTCCCTTTCTATTTCCTGTAAACCTATCTTCCAGGCAATAGGTCTTTGAGTCTGCTCAGTTTGCTTAATTCATATCAGTGAAGTCATGTAATATTTGTCCTTTGTTGCCTGGCTTGCTTCATTGAATAAGGTCCTCAAGATTGATCCGTGTTATCTGGTATGTTAACATTGTATTCCTTCTTACAGCTGAGTAATATTCCATTGTATGGATGTACCACATTTTGTTTATCCATTCATCTGTTGATGGGCATTTGGGTTGATTCCAACTTTTGGCAATAGTGAATAATGCCACTGTGAACATTGGTGTGCATAT